>PVIH01013640.1:0-57492 GCA_004025045.1 Sigmodon hispidus | reverse complement strand
AAAGAGAATTTGGAGGGAAAGATGAACACAGAGAAAATATGGGTGTAGCAATCTTATTTGTATTTCTTCCCTTGATGAGCCATGCTTATCATTCTTGTCCTCTGTATAGTTATTGTTAACTCTTCCACATTTTAAATTCTTTTTACTGTGTTTTTTTTGATAAATACAAAATAAAGAAGGAAAGAACAATAAAAAAAAACAAATAAAAAAAAATTCAGAGGGAAAGCTGAACACAAAATAATTTTATGTGTAGCAAATTATTTGCATTATCGCCCTTGATAAGTCATGCTTATGATTTTTATTTTCTTTATAGTTATTGCTTACTTATCAGCATTTTAAATTATATTTACTGTTTTTCTTAATTAATACAAAATTAATAAAGTAAAAAAGGGATAAAATAAAGAAATTGCTGTGTAGAATATGCTTGCATCAAACACAGAGATGCGAGATGCAACTGCTGATACCTCTGAGTGCTGGGGTTAAATGTAGGTTATGCCAACACCAGGCAAATGGTATATCTTCCTCTCTCAATGATCTGGAACACACAGGGACCTTTCTGTCTCAACTTTAGTCAAAATTTCACAACAGTCAAACCTCCAAGTTTGTATTTTAGCTCATTTCAGACGCATTCAATTATGTGTTCAAGAACCTCCTTTACTGTCTCCTTGCTTTGTAATGAATACAATGGGTATTTATTGAGTATAGAAACTGGAGCTGGCATTTGTGACTGTTTCAATTGCCTATTTGAAACTCTTCCATTTTAAAGGAAGAATATCTTTTAAAAGTATTACTTTTTAAAAGAAGGAATATCTCACTGTGTAGAAGGGACCTACCTAGAAAATGTTTTTTCCTTTGGAACCCTGTATTTTCTCTTTGTTTTTAATATTTCAAATTTTAATTAAAATTTCTCAGAAGAAAGATAAAAAAAAAAAAGAATGGTCATTTACTGTAATTAGGGCATTGTATAATGTTACATATAGTGTTACTGAATTACCCAGCACAATGAAATCCTTCACTTCACACCATTTAACATACACACAATTGATTCATTTTTTTACCAAATCCCTTCAAGATTATTGTATAAAAGATTATATGTCACAGGACTGGCTGCTTTTTTTCTCAAATAGTCAGTACAAACAAACTTTTTGCTAATATTCTGTCAAATTCTTGATACAATAATTATATGACATGCCCTACTAGGAATAGAGTACCCTGGTAAAGAAATTTGAAGGATTTTGAAATTTTGAAACACTTGTAAGACTAGTGATGGGACATAGTGGTTAGTATTTGTGGTCCTTTAAGGTGCCTTATAGCTACTTTTTGTTATTTGTAAATGTTCAAGGTTTTTTAAAACATTTTGTGAATGCAAATTTGATAACCTAAAACTACACAGGTTTAATGTCTACACATAATGAGTTTGAAAATATATGCAAGATACCATCAGCACAGCATATTTAATCTGTCCACCTCTCTTCCCCCAAAACACATTCCTGTCATGTATTTTTGTTATTATCCATGTTTTGGATAAGGACAAGATATGTAGAATTTAGTGAATGAGCACATTTAAAAGTAGGTGATTCAGTATTATTTGTAATGCACATGCAATGTAATACATGTAAATACAGCAGAAACTATGATTATTCATCTTCTGTAACTGAAATATTGGTTCTATGTACTATTTTGTTTGTTATATTGTAAAATTAAACAACAAATAAACAACCAAAAAGAATAGCAGACTCTGTAGACAATCACATAGTCAATAGACCATTTCTTGTCATAAAGTTCTTATGACATAGGTAGTTCCAAGAATTCCAGTGCCATCCCACACCATCTCTTACCTTCTGCTTCCACTTAATTCAACTTCAGCAAGAATAAGTTGTCACTCTGTAGGAAATGAGTTACTGTAAAAACTTAGTTAATGTAGGTTTCTTTATGCTATCTTTTCCTGCAAGATAATTGCCAATCTAGGCCACAATGAAAAAATAAATATCAAAATGAAGTATGAGTAGAGGAAAATTGAAGAATGGAGCTCAGTTAACTTACATAGAATAGAGTGAAACCACTTAGTAGTACTGATAAAAAAGAATGAGGGTTAAATGTATTTTAATGTCATTAAGATGGTACAGTTCTTCATCTCAGCACTCTTGAGGCTGAAGCAGAAGAATCAGGAGTCTGCAGCTATCCTGAGTGTTTAAGGGTTTCTATTGTTGTGAACATTTATAAAGGAAAACATTTATTTGGATGGCTTACAGTTTCAGAGGTTTGGCCCATTATCATCATGGTGGGGCATTGTATGAAGGTAGACATGATGCTGGAGTAAGAGTCTGATCTGCAAGTAACATGATGTGTACTGTAACACTGTGCTTAGCTTTAGCACAGAAGACCTTAAGTAACACACTTCCTCTAACAAGGCCACACTTTCTAAACATGACAATCCTTTGGGGGGCAATTTTTTTTCGAACCACCACATTGGGGTTATGAACCTTGTCTCAAAAGTTAATCAACTAATTAATGATACTTGGTGTAAAAAAATATTGAAAGCCTTGGTATCATCAATAGGAGGAGACTAGACAGATTAACTACAATTTATGTTATATAAAGTATTCAGTGACATAAAATATATAAAATAGACATTCTCAAGTGTTTTAAAGATTGATAAATGTGCATCAAAATGATGTTTTGTCATAAATAGCTACTGCATGGCTGTAGCTACCTTATATGAACTCACTTCAGTCTTGGCTCCTTTACATGAACTTGCTACCTTAAACAAACTCACTATGGTATGTCTATCTTACATAAACTCAATGAGGTTGTGGCTATCTTATATTAAATCACTGAGGTGTGATTTTTCTTATGAACTCACTGTAGTGTGACTATCTTACATGACCTCACTTCAGCCTTGGGTATCTTATATAAACTCACTGAAGCTGTGGCTATCTTACATTAGCCCACTAAGGCTGTGGCTGTCTTACATTTCAGTCTCATGGTTGGACACATCAACATTTAACACAGGTAGAGAGGAGAGGCCCTCCCTGAAGGCTTGTTGGCAGCTGAGGGTTCTTTGAAGAGGAGTTGTCAACTTCTTCAGTGATATCACCTCTGCTAAACTTACATTAAACAACCTCCCACTTGTGATCAGCAACTAAAGGCTAATAAAACACACTGGGACACTCACTGGCAGGAGCATGACAGGAGGGGATTTGTTGAGAAAGGCTCCAGCAGGCAAGAAAGGGGATAAGAGTGGAGAATAGGAAATCAAAATAGATATACTTCATTCTGTATGAAACTGTGATTCAAAATTATTTAAGAAATTATTACACTATTTAAAAAATAAAAATGACTTAGGGAAGTTGCATCTAGAAAGTTAGATAGATTGGAAGATGTAACTTTCATTATAAGCTTTTCTATACTATGCTGTTCTTTGAATTTTGAATGTATTAATTTGAAAAATATTTTGAAGTTAAAATCTACCAAACTTGGTAGCTCTCAGCTTGTCAGAATGTATGTTATTCATTATAAAGTTTTTAAGAATCAAATTAATATATTTCTGATATGATTGTATGGCACTGGCACTATAGTAGCTTTTTGATTCTCAATTTGAATGAGAGAGGCTTGTGTTGTCCTTGAGGCATGGATGATTGTGGAGATTTTCCTGAGAAGACTGACTGTGGGCAGGTTAAAAAGAAGAATTCCAACTGAGTGTCTGTCGTCTGTCTCTGCTTCCTTGTCTACCAAAAAAAAAAAAAAAAAAAAAAAAATACTGCATGGGTGTTCAGGAGTCCAAACTGAAAAAGTACACAAGGCTTTGTGAAGGGAGGATCTGGAATTAAACATAGTGCTTTGAAGGTGATATATTAGCCACACCAATTAACTCCTGAGGTCAGTAAAGCAAGGAAGGCTACTACAAGAAGGCTGATATAAGAAATCAACAGCATTAGAATTGTATTATTTTATAGAGAATGGAAAAACAGTCACAAGGAAGGTAGTTAACATGTAGCCTTCTGCATCATGAAAGTAAAATAGCAGTGTAGCATTCTTTACTATTTTTTAAACATTTCTGTTATTCAACTCTGAACTAACAGCTGGGGAATTTGCATGTAACTGAAATAGACCCTCTGAATGTGGATGACAGCTGAATGGAGTGAGCAGCTTATGGGGCCTCTGACAGTGGGAGCAGAATTTATTCCTAATGCCTGAATTGGCTTTCTGGATTCCATTCCCTACAGAGGAACACCTTGCTCAGACTTAGTAGGGGGAGGGGTGTTGGTCTTATCTCAAATGGATATATCAGACTTTATTGACTCACCATGGAAGTCTTTCCCCTCTCTGAGGATAGGATGGTGGGATGGGGTCAATCATGGATGTCTGGGAAGAGGGGAGGGGGAACAGTGGTGAGTATGTTAAAAACTTTAAATAAAAAAATACATAACAAAGAAAAAAGAAACATGAGCAAAAGAGGAAGGATCATGAGTGATACACAGAAATGTCAGATATCTATTACTAAATTGCTTAATGTAGTTGTTACTCTTTTTTCTTTCTTTTTTAAGATTTATTTTATTATTATATACACAGGATACAGAAAAGGGTGCCAGATGTCATTATAGATGGTTGTGAGCCACCATGTGGTTGCTGGGAATTGAACTCAGGATCTCTATAAGAACAGCCAGTGCTCTTAACCTCTGAGCCATCTCTCCAGCCCCTGTTACTCTTTTTACAACTTCAGTTTCCTCCTGTATAAACTTGAAGAGTGTTGGACAAGACAGATGTTCCTGTGCTTCCTAGACAAGTCACTTAGGCGTCACTTGATAAATTATAATCTAAAAAAATAAAAGAATTAATTTAAAATGATACACATGGATCTCATCCTGATGTATTAAGCAGAATTTTCAAGAATTCCATTCAGAGAGTCCTGTTTATTTAGATATGTAGATAATTTTTATTTGCACTAAAATTTAAAAACTGCTAGTATAGGAGCAGATATCTAAATTTCTTTCCATGTCTAAATGTTATAATTTTCACAGGCAAGATGATACAAGAAAGAGATCCAATCTACAAAACAAGGATTGGCCAAGGATATGCTGGATGGGGTTTTTGATGTCTTGGTGGAGAAGAATGTGTTAAATAGAGATTAATTATGCAGAATAGGGGAAGGTGCAAGATTCCTTCTGAACAATGCTGAAAATCTGGTTGAAAATATCTTTGAGAAAATGGAAATGGCAAGCAAAATATTTGCAGGCCATATTACCACTTCCAAGGAGCAGCTGAGCTTAAGTGAGTACTTCTGGCTAAAGTGCCATCAACTCATTCTTTTTCTCCTGTGCATGAGTCTTTTATCTTTATGTTTCTTGTTTTCAAGGAAAGTCTAAAGTCCCACATTCCTCAACCTGTTGCTTGTCTATTTGTTTAACAGATTAAAAAGGCTCCAATTCACTCCAACTATTTTTCTTCTCTGGCATATATTATTTTTAGTTTAATAGTTACACCATTAATTACTCCCAAAAAATTTACATATTCATTCCACTATTATATTTTACTCTCTAAAACATGGTCTTAATAAGGCAGGCCTTTTTGGCTACTTTATTCATGAATATGTATTGCTTATGTGAGAAATGACATCTGACAGATGGCAGGTACTCAGAAAATATTAAGTCATAAATTCAGAGATAGCTTCTAGTCACATACAAAGATTTAACCTCAGTCTTAGATATAAACTGTTGAGTCTGGGAGGGAAGAAGTTTGTTAATTCCAGAGAAGAAATCATCACCTTATTTTCTACTGGGAGAAAAAAAAGCCCTAACAGTAAACATTATAAATTTTATATGTGTAGTTGTCTTTGCATCTCAGGTTTTCTGTCTAGGGAGGAGAACAACAATCACTGAAGAGCAAGTGGAGTGTTATGGGCTCCATTAAAGAGTTAGCAGAAGGTGGCAAGATGGGCTTGCTTTGCAGGTCCACCAATTCCACCCAGTAAGAGACTGTGAAGAAATGTATCTCTTAAATTCTTGGCATCTTCTTTTGTGTTACTTCTGCTAATTGAAGATGATCTTTAATATAGTTAAGTATCTTTTTTTTTCTCTCAGAAAAAATAAATTCTACTACAGAAAAGTTCTAGTTACAAATTTTGGCTAAGTCTTTATTTATATAATAATGGAAGAGTAAAGTTCTTGCTTCATAGGAGCTGTGCCTCTACTATTTTTTTTTTAATTTGGAAGAGCCCTGAGTGCTCATAAACAAATGTGAAGCTTGTAAAACAAATCGAAACTTCATGTTTCAGAGAACAACATGGCAGTTTCCTTACCAATGTTGTGAGGGCCTAGAAATTTAATTACATTCTTTCTAAATCTGTTGTTCCTATTATTTCAGAATTTCATTCTGTTGATGAGGATGTTGAATCTCAGAAAATATCTACATCATCTTCTCTAATAGGTAACTACCCCCATTGCAGAGAACACCACATAAACTATTTGATCTCAATTCTCATGTCCCAGTGAAGACCCAGGTAATTGTGGCCTTATACATTTTCATTTTTATAAATGACAACAGTAGATACCCCTGAGGAAGGGAGAGTCACTTGACACAAGGGACATGGCCAACAGCTGTTCATATCTAATGAGTAACCATACACCTATTAACAAATTGGCAATATTACTTGGACTCAGGGGTTAATAGTAATAAAATATAAAAAATAAAATAAGAACATGACAGTAGAGGAGTAAAGAATTGGGAAATGAGTGAAATGGTGAAAAGGGGATTAAACTGGAGAGTTATGAGGAAGAAAGACCAAATTCATGACTGTCCAATTAAAGTAAGCTATACTTGGAGGTGTACCTGGGACTGGCTGGTGGCTGTCTCACCCTAAGTCAAAATTTGACAGAGCATCCCCTGTCGGTGTCTCCAGGTCCTTTTTATAATAGAGATAAAGGGATAGATAGTTGGTTGATATATATTGTTAGAATGATACAACAGAAAGGAATACACAAGGGTGAGGATACTTATCATATTAATGGAGTCACAAGTTTATTGCAGGGTGAGAAATAAGTTTTGCAGCTTAAACCAGATCTAAGAAGCATGAACTTATTCTTAATTATAAATAGAATCCTTAATTTATTTTTTTTCTACCTTAACTGCAAATAGAATTCTTAAACTGCAAAGTATATACTCTTGTTTTGGTCTCACAGTAGTAGATGGACATGGTAGTATTGTATAGCCATGTGGAACTAAACAATAAAAAACATAAATATACACAAAAATGTCTTTGGAACAGAACACTGATGATTCTTTTTCTCCAGACTCTGAAAATGGAATTAAAGACAGCAAAGGTGAAGAACAAACATTATCAGAGCAGATATTTGCTTTCTCTCTGATGGGTAACTGCACCAAACCCTTTGTTTCATGGGGTCTTGCTTATCACTGAGGGGAGGGTGGCATCACAAGTTTTCTGCACTACAGTAAAGGCCACTTTATTGCGGATCAGAAACTTTGCATTTCTCTACCTACATGATTAGAAAGTCCCTCAAATCCTACTTCTCCATTTCTGTACAGAATCCAGAAAAGAAAAAGGACATGAAGAAAAGAAGAAAATGCTGGAGTGGCTCATGCATCACCTTCAATCCTAGCAGGTAATGTCAATCCCAAGATGTATTCAGATGCTATTAGTGATAAAGTGGATTCTAAAAACTTTAATTGGTTACAGGACTAGGATCACAGCCAAGAATACAATAGGGCAAGGCCATAACCATCACTGACTAATGTTAATAATGACTTTACATTTAAAAAACACTAACAATTTTAGAAACTACTAGCATAAACAAGATATAGCTAAGCATATGCATATACTGTGTTTTAAATTTTATATATAACATATATATAATTTTCTAACATGATTGAGTCACAAATTACATGTGTTTAGCATACTGATGAACCATTGGGTTTATTAAGGAATTACACTTGTCTAGATGGAGTTATAGAACTGTGTGAATGCTTTATTTTCAGAAGTTCTTGACAAAGTAAAAAAAAACTGTAATTTTTCATGTTTGCATGCTTATGCCTTATATTAAATGAAATATTAAATTGCTGTTAATGGTTTATGTAACAATAAGAAAATAGATAAAGATTCCCTTACCACTAAGTTTACCATTTGGTGAATGATGATATATAATAATTATGTAAGGAGGGTATGCACTCAGATATTTAGCCAAGCCCACCCCCACTGAGAAGATATACTTGTACATAATGTAAGCATGCAAAATGAATTGTGAAAACGCTTGAGCAAATCAAGAAGCCAGGGTAGAAGCCCTGAGACAGGTATGAACTTGGTATGTCAAGGTCCATATAGAAGGCTATGATCTGACTGTGAAGTAGGAAACTGAGTGAAATAGGTAAAGCTGTAAGTTCAGAGTCAGAGGTATACTGCCTAAAGAGTGTTCTCAAAGCAAAAGGAGCTATTATGATAGATATGTGTGTGCGTTTCTCACAAAACTGCTTTTACTAAGAGTTGTAATTCCTAAAAAATTCAGTCAAACTGTAGAGCCACTGCTCATCCCAGTCATCTATAAAAGTTGACACACATCACTGAAATGGGTTCCGAGCATATTGAATATTAACAAATCCTTTCGTGTAAGCTGCTTGTTTCAACTCAGCTTGCATATCATTAATCAGCAAAAAAGAGAAAATGAGAATAAATAGATTTCTCTAACTGAGAATATGATTATCTTTTCTTTCTAAAATATAAAATGATAAATCCAGATAAAGGTTTAAAGACAACTTTCAATCTTCCACTTCTCACCTTCCACTTGTCCTTTCTTCCCTTTCCTTCCTTTCCATTCTATTTCATAGTGACACTTCCTCTTTACACCTTCTTATCTCTTATTTTTGTGTTATCATTTTTGAATATATTTGCTTTCTTTCATGCTTTCCACACCCCTTTATATCCTTTCCCATGTTAAAATTAACATTTATTGGTAGGAGTCAAACACAGTATGAAAAAGGAAGAAGAGAGAGGGGCAGGACTGAGAGAGAAAGAAAATGCTGAGTACAGCCACAGGAAAAGTCTGTGCATCTCTGAGAAAGAGTGAAATTCAAATCATAAAGAAAGGCAGTGTTCTTGGAAAGGGTATGCCTTTTTTTTGTAGTATGAGAGGAAACATGGAGGTAGATAAAGACACAGGAAGATTTGTCGCTTATAGAGACCAGAGGCTCACTGTCCTTTGGGAACTCAAAGAAAAATAAAAGCAAATATTTTCAAGAAATAGAAGATATCGAGTCATTTTCAATAACATGGTTTTTTTTTCTTTTTCTACTGTCAGACATGGTGCTAGATTCTGGAAATACAAAGATAAAAGGCTTCTTTATTTTTTAAGTTTACAAGCTTGTTAGCGTAAAACATGGAAGAATTCATGAGATTTTTATGGGAAAAGGAATGAAATGTTATCCATATGGTCCAGATATGAGGGTGCATATTTTTCAATAGCTAGAACTTTAAAGAACACCTTAGTCTGATAAAAGATTACTGTCACTGGAATGGTCTAAATGATAATAAAAGGGTAGAAAATTAAAATATCAACTTATTGTATAATTAACTTAAATGAAACTAAACTTCCTTACAAAGTCTGGACTCCTAAGTAATTTTAATTTTATGCAATTCTAATATGTTGAATCTGAAAGACTAGTCAATTTGCAATTACTAGAAAAACACAAAATTAGCAAGGACAGTGATGAACAGAAAGAGGAAGACAAAAAAACATCAAGACTTTCACTTCAGCCATTTTATATACAAAATGTCCTCTTTTCATTACAGTTCTCTAAGGAACAGCACTTGAACGTTCCAAACAATGAACATGTGGCCAGCACATGTTTGTGGCTGTGGACACTTTAAGTTCTTTTGTTTTCTTTTCTCTTTTAGCTCCTCAGGAAATCCAGAGCACAGAAGCCCATGATACACTGAAGCTTTGTCCTCATGACCAATTTTACAAGCTGAAGACAGGAAAAGCAAAAGAGGTGATGAGCTTTGGAAGCAGGGGTCTTGAGTTACTTCATTTAGACCATGTGGGCTTCTTCTAGTTCTTACAACTAATTACCTCAGATCATATAAAGAACATTGGACTTTATCAAATAATATCTTAGATTTCCCATTTTTACATCTCATCTCAGAATATGTCCTCAAATCCACTCCACCACATAATCAAGCGAAAATCAATACTATACTCAGGTCCCAGATATGTTTTTAAGTCTCAAGTTTTATTATTTCATCTCCAGAACATAACTTCATCAGCATCATTCTGTTCACTATAGCTATTTGTTGTCCTTCTTTAGATTTTGGAGGCATGAGTAGGGCCCTTGGTCAAATCACTCTTTGTCTGTTAACTGCAGACATATCCAGTGATAGAGAAGGAGTGCCGAACATGCTTGGCTTTCATTATCTGCAGCAAAAAGTTTGACTACCTTTTTGATAGAGATGATGCTGAAGTTAATATTTTGAACATGCAAGAGCTATTTCAAAACGTTGAGTACTCAGTGGTGGTGAAGGAGAATTTTACAGCTCAGGTAATGTCTCCTAAGGAGTGCAGGGAGACCTTCCCTGTTTTCAGCCTCACTTTTGGTAACAACTAAAATGTGTCAGAACACAGGACTTACATCTGTTCCAGGATAGGATTTCACATGTTTTTACCAAAGCATATGGGTCTAGGTCTCCAAAGCATAGTTTCAGAGAATATTCACAGAATTCTTGTGCAATATCATTTCAACAAGACTGGAAGTCTTTCCTAAGTGTCAGTCTAACTGTCTCTATTACCTGCTGCTCTGGGGGAGGCAAGAAAAAGCACATGCAACTTTAACACTGCCAGAACAAAATGTCTAATTATTGAAAGTTATACAAAATCTTGTGGTTTCAGTTCTGTCCAAAGCAACTTGTGTGATTTGGTTAAAGAAAGTAAAACTTGAGTATTGTTTGATATCAAGAAATTTCATATTTTCAGTTTTTATCAACATAAGCTTTTCTTTCTGCATCATTTCTTAATGAGGATTTCCGAAAAAACTAATTGTAATAGAGTTGGTTTTGATTATATCCTGTCATTTAGAGTCTTTAGAAATCTGAGCTTCTCTTTAAAACCATAGGGCTATATACTATGTAAAATAGAAAATCTCAATAATTTTTACATCTTGTCCATATACAACTCTGAACTCTTACAACTTTGAATAAATCATTCAATTGTAGAAATTACTTATTTTTGTGAACTTTCTCTTCTATTTTGGCACAAACTCTAAATGGGGAATACATTTGAGAGTGACTCTAGAGGCTTTTCAGGAAATGGAGTCAGAACTAATGCACTTTGCTGGTTATCTAGAGCACCAGTCCTCTGAAAATACATTCCTGGTGTTTATGTCCCATGGCATCCTAGAAGGAATCTGTGGGGTGAAAGACAGAAACAAAAAGCCAGACATTCTTCATGATGATACTATCTTCACAGTTTTCAACAACTCTAACAACAGCAGTCTGAGAAACCAACTCAAGGTCCTCAGTATGCAGGCCTGCAGAGGAAGTGAGCCCGGCTCCAGGGTGTGGTTCTGAACTTCTTTCTATGAGTCTGGTGTGTCCACATCATGCTCTCAAAAATAAATGAGAGTAACATTTTATTAATGGTATGTTCAGCACAAAAGAATCTATCTTATGTTCTGTATTCTAAAGGAAAAAAGAAGTAGCCTAGAATAATAAGAAAAGTCCCAGTCATTTGTCAACATTGTTGTTGTAGACATGATGGGGTTTGTTTTGTTCTTGGTCAGTGGGAGTGTCTCTACTAATAAGATATTTGGAGGCTGGGGAGATGGCTCACTAGGTAAGAGTGCTCACTGTGGAAGAACTAATCTTAAGACCTTATGTGAAATGTCAGGCATAACATGTATTCACATAACCCCAGAGCCATAGATGATAGAGACAGGCAGATTGACTACTGATGCTTGTTAGCTGCCATGTTAGCTGCATGTTCAGAGAGAACCATGCCAAGAAAATAAGATGAAGAGTCATAGAGCAAAACAGTTGACATCATTTTTTCTGGCCTCTGAGTGTACACACTGGCATGAATAACTTGTACTGAATAATTTATACTCATATTCATACATGCACCCCACACACATACAACATATGCACATAGATATTTACATTTTTAATAAAATCATTATGCAATGTACCAAATGAGAATACAATTGGCAGCAAATATACTTTATCTCTATAGAGTGTGTGTATGAGTTCAAGTACACTCGCGTGTTACATTTGTTTAAGATGTGCATTCTCTCCTAGAACATAATGGAATTGTTGGGTATCCACAAGCAAAGGGATAGCCACTTCTGATACAGAGGAGGAGCATGTAAATGGAATAGAAGCATAGCAAAGGCCCATGTGGAAAAGGACTTTATTGCTTTCAAATCTACTACCCCACGCCAGTGAGATTAGATGCTCTGGATTTGTTAGTAGTATTTTTATACAGCATATTTGGCTGAGCTAATATGCTTTCAGAGAACATTCAGTGTCTAATTATTGGAATGTTTTCAGGATGGAGAGATTTAGTATTTGGAATTTCATAATTAGATTTTCTTAGAGTCTTTCAATGTAAACAGGTTTTATTGGGGAACCCATAATTTTTATATGTTTTCTATTAAAAAATGAATAATATTTCACTTTGTATTGTTTTAAAATATATCAGTGACACACCAATCTCTGTGATTCCTCAAACCCAACCAATAAAAACTCTAGGCCCACAGCACATACCATGGTAACTCTTAGCCTATCATTTTAATCTAATTTTGGGAAATTAATTAACTCTGAAATGTCTGCCTTCACATTAACATAGCTAACAAATTACAAATGACCTCTCTTGGACAAGGAAACTATAATGAAGGTGACATATAGTCCAGAATCAGATCATTCTCAGTAGCTAACAGTATGTGTAGACAAAATCCTTTATAAAACAGTCATTTACAATAGAGTTCTATCAAGAATTTAGAGAGCAAGGCATCTAGAGACAAGTTTTCACAAATCAAGTTTCCTTGCATTCACATTCCATGATTATAAGTTTTGTGTGTAGGAATCTTTTAGAGATGTTGATATACAGTTGTCTAGAGCAATCCTTTCTAATAAAACATGGCAATGTATCTGCTGCTAATACATGGCCATATGTGAGCTGAAAGAGATTAGAGGACTATCCAGAATGAAGACTGCACAAACAGTGGCCACCACAACTAGAAAAAGCACACTTATATTTGTTTTACATATTGCAATTTTAGTGAGATTTTACTTGAAAGAAAATTTTTATACTTCTAATAAAAACGGTAAAAAAAATGTAATCTAAAAAGAACACTAAAAGACATTTAGTGGTAAAAAATAATGTCTAATACACAAAGTTATTTCATTAAGATATTTTTCAAAATTTTGTGGTAGAACAGGGCTACTAAAGAGTACATGTTCCAATATTAAAGCACATGTGGACATGGCGAGCTAACTCAGACTTGTGAGGCAAACATCAATTAGAAAGAAAAACACTGGTACATTGTAACAGAAACAGTGATAGTCCTTGTATTATGTGCCATAAAAAATAAAGATAAAGAAAGGGTATTCTACATGGTATAAACAGAGTCTCTGGAGGACTTGGGATACAGAAAGTGTTAGCAGAAAAGACAAGTTTTCATAAACACAGATTCAAGAGAAAGGATGGAGACAGAGGCAGGGGTCAGATAATGGAAGGTCTTAAATGATCTTTTGCGGTATTAATTTTTATAAAGTTTACACAATGAAATGATGAAGATATAATTGTGAAATGAATAAAATGCAGTACAGGGAGGATAGATGCAGAGAGGCAGGTCAGATGCAATTGCAGAACTGAGACCCACAGAGAAGGGTGATAATGTGGGATACGGCAAGTCATTTGCTCCAATAATTAGTAATTAGATAAACATAAATCATTGACTTAGTTGACTTGATAGGGAAAAGATGAGTAATATGAAATTTATTCAGTCTCCATGAAGATTTTTAAGGTAAATTTATTATTAAAATGATATTTTATTTTGCCTAAATAATTTACTGTCTTGTTTCATACCATGCCAAATTATATTTGGCAGAAACCTCTATGAAAAAATGAACTACAAAAATTTTCTGATGCTTTAAAAATTAAAAAGTTGAGAAAAATTACTTATTTTAAGACATACTGGTGTTTCTCATATTTCTAGAAAAGTAATGTAAGTAAATACACTGTGGATTCAGTCTTTTTTAATTTTCTCTTTTTATTATTGATAAAGACATAATTTATATCCCAGTATATCCTTATTCAAGGTCCCTTCCCCTCCCAAGCCCTGCAGTCTCTCTCTCTTCTCCACATCTCCCCAGTAAGGGCAAGAGGTCCCGAAGTCCCAGTATTGCTCAGTTCAGCATTCACTCCTGGAAAGTCCACTTTCCTTACCCCAACATCCAGATTGAGTCAGGTGTTTCTCTAGAGGGAGTGGGATCCAAGGTGTCACCCAAGGTATTTCAGATCCCAAGGTGTTCAGTGGTTGTGGTTTGCAGCTTGAGCATGATTTGCTTTTTTCTTATTTGTTTGTTTAGAGTGCACTAATGAGTGAGTACATCCCAAGCTTATCTTTCTGGGTTTGTGATACCTTGCTCAAGAGGATATTCTTCAAATCCATCCATTTGCCTGCAAACTTTAGGATATCAGTTTTTCTTACAGCTGAGTAGTACTACATTGTGTAGATGTACCACAGTTTGATAAGCCATTCTTCAGTTGAGGAGCATCTAGGTTGTTTCTAGGTTCTTGCTATTACAAATAATGCTGCTATGAACATAGTTGAGGTAATGCCTTTGAAGTACAACTTTGCGTCTTTAGGGTATATACCCAGAAGTGGTATTGATGGATCCTTGGGGAGATTGATTCCCAGTTTTCTGAGAAACTGCCACACTGCATACCAGAGTGGCTGAACAAGCTTGCACTTCCACCAACAATGGAGGAGTGTTCCCCTTGCTCCACAACCTCTCCAGCATAGGCTGTCATCTGTGTCTTTTACCTTAGCCAATCTGACAGGTGTCAGGTGGTATCTCAAAGTTGTTTTGATTTGCATTTCTCTGATGGGTAAAGATGTTTAGCACTTTTTCAAGTACCTTTTAGCCATATGTAATTCTGCTGAGAATTCCATTTTAAGTTCTGAATACCATTTTTTTTTGATTGGGTTATTCAAGATTTTGGGCTCTAGGTTCTTGAGTTCATTATGTATTTTAGAGATCAGTCCTGTATCTTTTGTAGGGATGGTCAAAATCTTTTCTCATTATGTAGGCTCTTGTTTTGTCCTATTGGCTTTACAGAAGCTTCTCAGTTTCATGATGTCCCATGTATTGATTTTGTTCTTAGTGTCTGTGCCACTGGTGTTATATTTAGGAAGTTGTGGCCTGTGACAATTTGTTGGAGAATATTTCCCATTTTCTTTTCTATCAAGTTCAGAGTGGCTGGGTTTATGTTGAGGTCTTTGATGCACTTGGATTTGAGTTGTGTACAGGGTTACAGGCGTGGATCTATTTGCATTTTTCTACACCAACCAGCTATGCCAACACGATTTGTTAAATATGCTACCTTTTTTCCATTGAATATTTTGGGCCTCTTTGTTGAAGATCAGGTGTTCATAGATTTAGAGTTAATACCTGGATCCTCAATTCTATTCCATGGGTCTACAATTCTGTTTGTATGCCAGTACCAGGCTGCTTTTATTACTGTAGCTCTATAATAGAAATTGATGTCTGTGAGAGTAATGTCTCCTGAGGTTCTCTTGTTGAACAGAATTCTTTTGTTAATTCTGGCTTTCCTGCTATTCCAAGTGAAGTTGAGTATTGTTCTTTCAAGGTCCATAAAATATTGTGTTGGCAATTTGATGGGCAGTGCATTGAATCTGTTGATTGCTTTTGGTAGAATTGCCATTTTTACTCTGTTGATCTTACCTATCCAGGAACATGGGAGAGCTTTCCATTTTCTGATATCCTCTTCAATTTCTTTCTTCAGTGATGTAAATTTTTTTGTCAAATAGATCTATTACTTCTTTAGTTACAGTTACTCCAAGGTACTTAATGGTATTTGCAGCTAACATAATGGGTGATGTTTTCCTTATTTCTTTTTCAACCCTTTTATATTTGATGTACAGAAAGACTACTGATTTATTTGCGTTAATCTTGTATCCTGATAAATTGCTGAAGGTGTTAAAAATCAGCTGTAGAAATTCCCTGGTAGAATTTTGTGGGTCACTTATGTATACAACCATATCATCTGCAAATAGAGATTGTTTTACTTCTTCTTTTCCAAGTTGTATCCTCTTAATCTCCTTTTGTTCTCTTATTCCTTTAGATAAAATTTCAAAAACTATAATGAATAGACAAAGAGAGAGAGGACATCCTTGTCTAGTTCCTGATTTTAGTGAGATTGCTTTGAGTTTTTCTCTATTAAGTTTGATGTTGGCTGTCAGTTTCTTTTAAATTGCCTTTACTATATTCAGATATTTTCCCTGTATTCCTGATATCTCCAGAGCTTTTATCATAAAGGAGTGTTGGATTTTTCAAAGGCTTTTTCAGCATCTAAGGATATGATCATGAGATTTTTTTTCCTTCAGTTTGTTTATATGATTGATGCCATTTATGGTTGAACCATCACTGCATTTCTGGGATGAAGCCATCATCGTGGTGGATGATAATTTTTGTACATTGTTGAATAAGGTTTGCCAAATTTTGGTTGAAAAATTTAGCATCATTATTCACGATGGAAATTGGTCTGTAATTCTCCATCTTTGTTGTGTCTTTGAGTGACTTGGGTATTAAGATAATTGTGATTCATAAAAGGAATTTGGAAATATTCCTTCAGTTTCTACTGTGTGAAACAGTTTGAGGAGTAATGGTAGTTATTCTTCTTTTAATGTCTGGTAGACTTCTGCACTGAAACCATCTGTACCTGGGCTTTTTTTTTACTTGTGAGGCTTTTAATGACAACTTCAATTTCCTTAAGGCTTATAGATCTCTTTAGGCAGTTAATCTGCTCCATATGTAATTTTGGTAAATGGTACCTGTCCAAAAGCTCCCCATTTCTTCTAGGTTTTCCATATTTATGGAATATAGATTTTCAAAGTATGATCTGATAATTCTTTGAATTTCCTGGAGGTCTGTTATTATATCTTGCTTTTCATTTCTGATTTTGTTGATTTGGATACTCTCTCTCTCTGCTTTTTGATTAGTTTGGGTAAAGGCTTATGTATCTTGTTGACTTACTCAAAGTACCAACTCTTGTATCCATCTTGTTAGTGTGTGTCTTTTTTAGGTGTGTTAAGTCCATTGATGTTAAGGAATATTAGTGACCACTAATTGATATTTCCTGCTATTTTTGGTGGTAGTTTGTAAGCATTTCCTTTCTCTTGTCTATTCTTCTCTGGAATTATTGATTGTTTGTGGTTTCATAGGTGTATCTGGGAACCTTAGTTTGGAGTTTTCCCTCTAAACTTTCTGGAGGGCCAGATTGGTAGATAGGTTTTGTTTCAATCTGAGTTTGTCATGAAATATCTTGTATTCTCCATCTATGGTGATTGATAATTTTGCTGGGTACAGTAGTCTAGGTTGGAAGCCATGCTCTTTTAGTGTCTGTATAACTTCTGACCAAGCCCTTCTTGCTTTCATTGTTTCCATTGAATAGTCAAGTGTTATTCTGATGGATCTGCCTTTATAAGTAAGTTGACCCTTTTCTTTTGCAGTTCTTAAAACTTTTTCTTTGTTCTATATGTTTTATGACTTGATTATTATGTGATGAGCCAACTTTTGGGGGATTCATATCTATTTGGTGTTCTGTAAGCTTCTTGTATCTTTATAGGCATTTCCTTCTTTAAGTTAGGAAAGTTTTCTTCTATGATTTTATGGAATACATTAACTGTATCTTTGATCTGGTATTCTTCTCTTTCTTCTATTCGTATTATTCTCAAGTTAGGTCTTTTCATGGTGTCCCAGATTTCCTGAACATTTTGAGTTACGGCTTTTTTAGTTTTACTATTTTCTTTGACTGATATATCTATTTCCGCTATTGAGTCTTCCACTCTAGAGATTTTCTTTTCCATCTCTTGGATTCTATTGGTCATGCTTGTATCTGTAGTCCTAGCTCTTTTCTTCAGATTTTCTGTTTCTACCTTTGCCTCATTCTGAGTAAGTGGTCTGCTCCAACTCCTACGCTGCTCTGGACAGGGGTCTGAATATCAAAGCCTCAGTCCTTCTCTGATGATGCAGTTTGTCCTGAATGTGGGGTCTTCTATGAAAGTTCCCCTCCTTTAGGTATGGGTGGAGGAGCCCCTCACAGCCAAAACCTACTCTTGTCTGCAAAGAAATGTCTGGAATAGGGTCTACAGATTGACCCTGGTCCCAAAATGCAACTTTCTGGATGGGCAAAATGGGGAATCAGCGAATTTCCTTTTTTAAGGTGAAAAAATTAATTCTGTTAAAAAAATTTGAGATGGTCATGGTGTAACTTGAGGTGAAACAATTAAAAGTTGAAATATTGTTTATTTCAAAAATCTGTCAGAAAGATTGTTAGGGGATTTTAAATTGGTAAAAAAAAATTTTACAATCCTGAATAAAAATAACAGGAAATTGAAAACAGTGTTAGAAAAGTTTTAGAATGAGGATGAGAAAAATTAAAGACTAAAAATGGAAAGGCTGGTCAGTTGCTTGACTCTTCAGTACTCCAGGAGGAAAGTAACTGCAAGAATGAATTCCATGGCTGTTACTGAGGCTATGTCAGAACTGACAATTTCTGATGTGAATGATGGACCAAGTGCAGTTGAGACGTAGTGAATGAGGTAGGTTAGTTTAGGAATTTGGAAATCTTGGCTGACAAGAGTGGATGTTTTTATGATATTGGTAGAAGATCTAGCAGGAAGAATCTAGACAGGAATGAAGAGAATCATGTGGAAGAGGATTGCTGAGTCATCAAGATACCAGCTGAGTGGCCATTAGGGAACTGTCACTCCACTTAGAAGTTAAGATAAAATGGTAGAGCAAGGGTCTTCTTAAGGAGATTTTTTAGGGGGGAAAAATGCACAAAAGGTATAGCAGGCAGCAAACAGGATGTAAAAATAGGGAGCCAGGATGGATCAGAGGTAGAAGATTTCTCCATCATCAAGTGGGTGCTGAAACAAGTCCACTCTCTCACAGTACTTGCTTACTGGAGGCTGTAACTTTGGCCTTGCCTATTTAAAAAAAAATCATGTGGTTTTATGACTGAGTTTGTGTTCAGATTTCCTATGTATCTTTCCTGGAACCCTAAAGTCAAAGCTTTCCTCAGCTTTGGCCCCCTGTCTTCTATGAAGCATCCAGTCATACTTGGTTCCTAAACTGTGGTGCCAATGGTCTTCTGCATTTCATTTGTCACTTTTCCATGTTTTTATTTGTAGATAATATTTCTTGGAAAGTAGGCAAAAGTGGCTCTCTATTCATATCCAAACTCATTGACTGCTTCAAAAAGTATTGTTGGTGTTATCATTTAAAGAAAAGATTTTGAAAGGTAGGGGTTTGCTTTAATTTTTTATCTCCTTAAATTTTGTGATGTGCCATGGGCCCAGAGACATACATGGTTTTATATTTTTTTTAAAACAATATATTTATTTGAAAACCATGGAAACAAACACTTGACTTCATTTTAAGTATTATTTGAATTCTAGATATTGCTAGTTTTAAGTATTAATTTTTTGGTTGTTACTTATTACACCCTAATTTATTTAATGAATAATTTTCTAGAATAACACATAAAACAATATTTACTATTTTTCCAAGCCCTCTGATTTGTGTACCCTTGCTTTGTTACTTTTCATAGCTTTTTAGGTCATTCTGTCTGAGTAGTACCCAAGAAAAAGCTAAATATTGCTTCTGATACACTACCCAGCTACAACCCTAACATACATCATGAGATTTTCCCCCTTTGCTCTAACAGCAAAAAATGTTACCTTCTTAGGAGATGTCTAAGGACTTTCTTTATCACTGCAGGTTCAAAATTCATTTGAGGTACCAGGTGAACTCACTCAGATGCCCAGCATTGAGAGAGTATCTATGACACGGTATTTCTACCTTTTCCCTGGGTATAAACACAGGTAACACAAATACAGGTACATCTATGTGGGGAGTGGACTTAGGAACCCTAGATAGGGTAGAAAACAATGGAGACACACCAGCTTCCTCTTACAGAAGCTTTTCCTTAATGAAGGTAGTGTAAATTCTTGCTTTTATTTGCTTTCAGCTATAGTATAAATATTGAGTAAGAAATTATTAGCCTTCTTATAGCCAAGTGGAGAACTATTGAGAGTTAAATTTTTCTCTCTGTAACTCAATCAGTGAGGGAAAATACTTAATTTTGATGCATGTACAGTATTCTGTAATTTAAGGCCATGTATACAAATTATCTCTTATGAAGAGGTCATTTTGCAGAGCCATATACTTTGTGCTTGTTACGTGTACAGTCTGAGCTATCATGTATACTGGGGTAGTCATTGTCAACTAATCACCGCCCCCCCCCCGGAAGACACATCAGTTCATATCATTTCTGTCCATACATTGCTGACAGCAAAGACAATTCTAGCTATATTATAAATCCAGTACAGTGGAGATCTATGCACAATCCTCTCTACATTTTTTTCAGAAAGTGAAAGAACTATAACAAAAACATTGTTCTTTTAAGAGACATATTTTTCAGAAGGCCAGAACCAAGCTTTCCATTTACTGACTTCCCACAAGCATAAGGACTAAACATACAACCACAAGTGGACAGACTATGCTGTATTCTCATTTTATAAGAGTAAATCATGTTCATTACTAAACAAGTTTAAAAGTCAGATTTTTAAAAATAAATAATTATTGCCAAGTTTTTAAAAGAATATATTTTTTAAAAAATTCTATTTTCGTTAAATTATGTCTGTTATTATTTTGTTATAACTTTTAATAATGTTAATGTAATATTTCTTACACTTTTGATTTTTATAACTCCTGTCAAGCATGCATAACTCATCATTGCCTCTGACCTTACTTTCAGAGTTGTGATTCTTATTAATCCTACACACATTTTAATGCTGGTATTTTTATGTCTTTTAATATTTGTTAACAAGTTAATTTTCTCAGAATACATGCCTAAAATCAGATCAATGTGTTTAATAAAAATATTTCTATGAGCATGTATAAATTAATACTACAGCAAATTGACAGTTTATATGTGTGTGTGTGTGCAACTAATAAAGGATAGTTACTAACAGTTGAAAAATGAGTTCTCATACTCATATACACTTAATAGTATTGAAAAGTTGTGGAATTCACTGTCACATTATTCACTTGGCTTCTCTGACACCAGTTTGCAGGTCTGAAATGTTTATTGAACCACCTTACCTCACATTCCCATACTGCCTGATGTTTGAACAATTGCTCACTGTATAAACCATTACCATTGTAGATATTGGCTTGCTTCTTAGTGGTGAATGCCATGCCCTGCTGTGAATGATCATGGTTTGAGTATCTTCGCTGGTCATGTGTTGTCTATACTTTCCTTAGTTATTCTGATTTTGTATGCTCTTTAAGGTAATTTTTATAACAATGTTATAGACATTCTCACTTGGTAAGAGGTTGCAGTGGGATTTAATTAAGTTCATTTGACTGTGTGGGGCTGTGCTTTACTGATTCATTGTTACAGTTCCCTTTTTATTTTCACCAACAATTTTGTACTTATATTTTTATTAACTTTTCAAATATTTACAAAAGGATATCCCTAGGCTACTTTATTTTGTCATAATTTTTAAATAAGATTTGTTTGTTTGTTTATTTTTCTACACAGTCCTCGGTTGAGTATTGCTGTGGGTGAGAAGCAAAGAAAATACAAAGAATCCTGAATTTTTAAATGAATGAAATCTTTCAATTAGATGCTTTGTATACTGTCATAAATCTAGATGATTTTCCATAGTATTTTGGGGGGAGGAAACTAATATATAAAATATTGCATAAGAACTGTAGATTAGTTTCTTCCTTTCAAGTCTTCACATCTTTTATTTTATTTTACTAAATTTTATATTAACAGTCTCTAAACAATGAGAAGTAAAAGAGCATGTGGATAGCACACTTTGTAAACCAACAACCGGGATCTACTCACAAAGCTGATCTTACCTACAGTGGAACTGAGAAACAGTGTCTACTGTGTCCAGCCATGTGACTCCTTAAGAGTAGTAATGAATGATCTTCACTGCTTCTCTCTGTCATGCATAGTCTTCAATCTGAGTGACTGCCTAGCATTTCTTTTAATTGGATTGTTAGAAGATACTTTTAAAAGGTATAGATATATTTGTTGTCTTAAGTATTTTTGTAATAAAAATATCCTCACATATACATATTTAAATTTAAATTTTTGTCTCTTAGTATTATTGAAATGACCCTTCAAATCAAAAATGACAAAGCTAAAAAACATTAAGAGTAATTTTTAAATACAATATATTTTACAAAACACAATGCAAAGTTGTATTCTTCAGGAGCAGGATGTGATGAAGCCCATGTATATCTTCTTAGCCCAGTCTTGAGACTGTTGCATCACCAATTTTATTTCCTTGAGTCATTGGTGCTTATTATTTGCTTTATAAAATGTTTAGCATCTTACATCTTAGTGTATACTCTCTGTTTGTTCTTCACTAAATGTTACCTTATGTCTCTGTGGAGGCAGGAGTGTACAAGTTCTATATAACTTGAAGTTGTTTGTAACTTGAAGTTGTGGGAGTCCCCTGGTCTCACCTCTGTGCCTTAAATCTCACCAGGACTGTAGTCCTCATTTCTGAAATGCTCACTAACAATTCAAACTTTCCATCCTCTCTACCTGGTCTTCTAAAGTTTCAGTCTATGTTGAATCTGCACCTATCAAAAGCATCTCCTGAACACTGACAAAATGACTGGTGGTCCTTCCATCCTTGCTTTTTTACATTTGTTCTGCTTGACTTCCTTAGGACCTCCAACATAGCTTGTTCTTGTCATTTATGTGTTCCTATTTCCCCATAAGAATAAATCTCCGTAAAGGATCTTCCTTTTCTTTGTTATGCTATTCAAAGCGCTTAGAACAGTGCCTGACAGAGAGGAGACTCTCACTAATTTTTAAATAGAGAATAGTATTGATGCAAAAAGCATTATATGTTTTATTATATTTTGAGACTTTAGTGGATTTTTAAGTATATGAAACTTAATAAATTGAGAGTTGCTTTACTTGAAAATTTTTTAAAATCAATTTTGTCAAATATGTTCATTTTACCCTTTATCCTTCTTGGGAACTATTTTATCTCTAGAAACATAACCTTCCCATTTATTCATTTTCATAATCTTCCCTTAAAAAGCAGAGCTTGCATATTAGTTATTTAATGGTATGGTACAGAGTAGAGAAGATAGATATGTTACACTTAAACATAGATGTTCAACGCAGATACCTAAATGTATTGAGTTTTAAACTGAGGTGAAGAATCATGGTTCAGTGTCTTTACCCTTTCTTGGACAACCATTTTATCTCCATATTCTCCTTTATAAGATAAATCCCTAAATCTGTAACTTTATTCTCTTGTACTCTGTATGTCAAACTAATGACTCAATCTGCCTATTCTATTTTCACATCTCCTGTCTTCCTATTCCAGCTTACTGCTTTGGTCACATTTAGTTTCTTTCTCAACAGAGTTTACACACAGCCTTATCATCATTACTCAGGCAAGATCCAGATTGCTGCTCTTATTTTTTTGTTTTGTTTTGTTTGAAACATAGTCTCACTATGTAGTTATAACTGTACTAGAACTCACTCTGTAGACCAGGCTGGCCTCCAATTTACAGAGATCTGTTGTGGAATATTTGTTTACACTGTGACAATTCAATTGTGCCTTCTTATTGCTTTCATAAAAAGATGAATGGTCAATTTGTGGGCAGGAAGATGTTAGGCAGGATTTCCAGAGACATAGAAGACTCTGAGAAAAAGAAAAAGGGGACAGCAGAATAAGCAGGATGTGCAGGAGCAGAGGGAATAGCCATGAGACAATGACAAAATGTAGATTAATATAAATGGGTTGACTTAACTTATAAGAGCTAATTGAGACAAGCCTAAGTAACAGGCTGAGCTTACATTATTAACAAGAAGTCTCCATTGTCATTATTTGTGATCTGGCAGCCCAAAAGAAAAAAGAGTTCAGTACAAAAATCCATCTGCCTCAGCTTCGTAAGTGCTGGGATTCAAACAACATGCCACTATGCCTGTCAACTTGTAACTTTCTTTTCTGACATCCAGAAATTACATCTAGAATTATTGTCCAGAACTACAAACACTTCATCACTTTTTAAATTCTCATTCTCAGACAAAAGCACAATACATTTTCACAACCTACAAACATTCTTCAGAATTTTATATTACATGTTATTTGAACCCCTGAGATGTGTGTCTCTGTGTTCTATAAGCTTTTATACATAGCAATATAGCTTTCAGAACTGAATACTCCTATTATACTTTTAGTTGACAAATTCATGATTGACTCTCATAATAATAAGGGTGAGTCAACAATAATAAGACCATGAAAAAATATAAGAAAAAACACTCATTTGTATCATTTTTGTTTATTCTTAGAAACCTCATCAAATCATATATAAATATTTTCTAGTTCAGATGTTTTAATCCCAGAAAAGGTTTCAGGATAACTTTCTTCCAAAAATTGGAATATCCTCTAACATCCATATCGTTTTGTGTGTTTACCAGTGTGGATCTAAGCAAGGAAAACGATGTAGGCAAACAATTGGAACTTAATTTAGAGAATATTCACCCTGGCTTTGTGATGGGGAAAATAAATAAAAGAGATATTGACAAAGAACAAAAGTACTTACAGAGGTATCTACTAACTCTTGGAGGAAATAGCAATAAGAATTTAAGGATACCAAAATGTAAGTGTTTCAAAAGGATAAGGACTGTGCCCAAACCATGAGTAAATGTATTATTTTGATGTGAGCTCCTGTGGCTTTATCACAGATACTCATGAGTTTCCCAGACTCATTCCAGAGGGTGTGATGTGGCTGATTCTGGGACTGACAATAAACCAGGATGTGAATCTAATCACTACTTTTGTAATAAAGCAACATTGTAAGTTCAGTGTATATAGAAAAGCAACATTAAAAACAACAAAGATAAATAAGTGACTCTTCTATCTTTAAGCTTTCTGATTTCTACTTTGACCATTCTAAAAATATCTGCTTGGGTTCTGGTTGACCAAGAAAATACAAGTTAGCAGATTTTACTACTAGCATCACTAATACAAAGAACAACAAATCCTTAAGGTGATTAAATACCAGTTTACACCTATGACAGTGTACTATGATATCTGATGAAGTTTGCCAAAACAATTCTTGTTTTTCATTAGAAAATGATCACTAACTTATAAACATGTGCCAGAATAATTCAAAACAAAATCCAAAGTTCTCATATCTGTCTTATTCTGAAGTTGGTCAGAGATGCAAAACTACTTGGGCCTTAGACAAATATTTTACGTGAGGCTGATGTTTCTGTATCCATCTCGAGCTAGAAGATTACAGAGTGAGGAAGATGTGAAAGAAAGTGGGTTTGACATGAAGAAAACATAAACAAGATGCAACCTTCAAGAACCAGCTGGAATCAAGAGGTGGCATTGGATAGCAATATTCTTTCAGTCTTTCCCAGCTTTCCTACTTGGGTTATTGGTAGATCCTGAATGAGAAGCTAACACCAAACTCATCCAGAAGCTAACTATGAATCTTTCACAAAAGTAGAAAATTCGTAAAAAAAATCTGTTGTACATGAAAAAGTTTTGAGTTTCATGGTGTCCCAAGTCAACCAAGTGAGTGGCAGCAACCTACTCTGTAAAGTGGCTCATGTCCTTTATCAATTCTCTTTAAGAACATCATAGACACAGTTCCATTTCTTTCTTTGAAAACTCATGAAAAATGCCATGTATAATTAAAATTAACCCAGTGTTATATAAAATCAGAAATTATAAGACTATTTGCTGTAGTTTAGTTATGTTGTATTGATAAAAATCTAAAATAATGCCTGGTATATGCTATATTATACATATGTATATTTGCATATAATACAAATTTATCAAATTTTATTATTTAATTTTTATTTATTGATTGATTTTATAAATCAGCTTTTATTTATTTAATTTTTATTAATACAAATTTATTTTTATTTTATTTTTATTATTTTATTTTAGTTTTATAGCTCTCTGCTCTGACAACTGTTCAATCTTGAACTTGAATTCCATAGTCTTTAGGCTTACATAGTAATTCTAAGAAATCAACAACATTCCAATTTTTTATTATTTGGAGCCTAATAGTTTCCATGGTTGGGTAGGTTATAATCCCTAGAGGAAAGCCTACTACTATTATTCTACCAAATGGACATAGCATTAAAGTGCTCCCTAAATGCTTATGTTTATACTCATTGTGAGCAAAATACTCAATGTTCATCAAATAAGTGATTTTTCTGTTTTTTTTTTTTTTTTTTTTTAAGTAGCTAAAATTTATAGATATCCACAACTGGTCAGTATGTAAATAATCAGAGACTTTATGGCATTCCTCTGTAAGTGGAGCATCTATAGCATAACCCCTCAAATTAATCACTATAGAAGAGGAATCATAATGGATGTTAGCACCAAAGATCTTAAAGACTTGGTGAAAAACAAATGTGTTTTGAGACATGGAAAGGCCATCACACACATGAATTTACAGAGGTGTGAATGCATGTGCAAGATCTACACATAATTGAGGAGACAAAACCCTTTGCCAAGCTGAGATGCTATGGAAAATTTATGGCTGCTAAAAGAAGGAAGGTGTAAGTTGTTTTTGTTTGTTTTGTTTTGCTTTGCTTTGCTTTGTTTTACAGGTATCTAACCCCTGAAAAGTTACACATGCTCAGTATGCCAATGCACATTCTGGTAGCATAAAGCCTGTTTTATGGGCTTAACACACAGAGGTTGGAAGGGCAAAATAATGGGTGGAAAATTGGAGGAGTTACAGGAGAATGGTAAATTTGACCAAAAATGGTATATGCATGTATGAAATTATCAAATAACAATTTTAAGTAAATGAGGGTCTGACCTTCAGAGACATAGAAAAAGCCAATGTACTTTTTGCTTATTTACTAATCATAATAGTTATTCACTTTACCACACAGAAGTAATTTGACAGACACCAGCTGGGTATCAGAATTGAATTAAATTCTATGTTAGCATTCACAGGTTAAAGGCTCAATCCTATATACTACCACTTCCTTAAGACAACACTATGGCCCATACTACCTGTTAGTGGGGGTATGTGAGGTACAGTTCCAGGTTTTTTCCTATACCACCTTCAATTTTTTTAATGATTTCAGCTCAAATAAAGGTAGATTCTTGTCCTCATTGAAGAAAAGAATCTTAGGATGATCCACTATGAAACAGAGTTGGTGGTTAGTAGAAGGTATTTTAATACAGATTTTAAGCAGCTGGTTTAAGAGAAATAGTGATACTCCAAAAAAGAATGGGTGCCACCTTATAAAAGCTATACTTCCTTTCCTTGACTATTGTCACACACAGAGATTGGTGGTTTCTGAATGTATTATCTTCAGAGTTGAGGAAGTTGTATAACACCACAGGTGGTACCTGAGGCAAAGGGCACAGAAATACAATTGATAAGGTGGACTTTAGATCTCAGATGTACTGGGTGCAAGAAGTTTAGATGCCTCCACTGTAGGCAAATTAAAGGTCTCCTTGTGAGATTCCCAGAAAATATCAGAGTGAGCAGTGAGAGCCAGGAGATGCTGCCCTCACTGCGGATAGCCTAGTAGGTGCATGTTGCTGGGGGTCCTGCACTCACACACATTATGTAGGCATCAGAGACTCAGCAGCTGCTCAGAAGGCAAGGCTCCTGTGGCCAACCATTCCACCACCATCCCCAGCCAGAACCAGAGCCGTCACCCTCACCCACCCTCCACCGGGCGCACAGACCCTAACTGTACTGATTGGAGGAAGAAGTGAGTGGCTGATCTCCCTGCTGGGCAGTCCAGCTCTCTAGATTCCAGGTCCCAGGACACATCCCGCTCCCCTCCTCTTCCCATCCCATCATAGCCTTTGCAGCCCTTCAGCAGGAATGGAGTCTGGCTGATCCACCACTATCACCTCTAGAGGCCCACAGAGGCACAGCCCCTATCTTCACCAATTGGAGGAAGAGCCCTGCATCCAGTCAGCAGACAAAACTCCTATGGTTTTCCAGTAACTAGAGACCTATCAAAAGAAACGGCAACAAAAACAATTAATTCTCCAATAAATCAGAAAATTCCCAAGGATTTAAAAATGCTAGGCTAGACTAGTGATCCCAATTAGTTTTATCAATGAAAACCTGGAGTCAGATAACAAAGTAAAGGCTGAAATATTACAGAAGAAAGGAGCAGCCATAGTCATTTCTTACCCAGTGGAATCCTCAGAATGAATGAAGGCTTGATCCTGACTCCACCTGCCTAGTGCTGCGATTAAAGTTGTGAGCCTCTATGTGCTGGGATCAAAGTCACCATCCTCTTATGTTCTGAGATTAAATGCAAGAACCATCACAGCCCAGTTCTATGGTTAACTAGCAGCTATCTCTGACCTCTTATATCAAGGCAAGCTTTATTTGTCAGAACACAAACAAAATATCACACAACAAACCAGGGTTGAAAATATTCATTTGCTACCCATAGCTGTGAGGTGTTATGAGTTCTAGCTCAGAAAACAGAATGAAAGGCATGCAGAGGGGGAAAGTTTCCCTAGTAGCTCTATTACTAGAGCTTTAGATGGTTGACACCAGGGAACAGAAATAAACACATATACTACTTACTGTTCCACAGACTTTTGTCCCGATTTGAAGAACAAAATACAAAGTGTGTGCTGAAAAGACAAGTCCAAAGTATCAGATTCCCTGACCTTTCTTCACTAGGTATCAGATGATTTCTTCAAAGAATAGCAAGAAATAGAAAAGGCTAGAATGCTAGGATGACTAAATAAATAAATTAATTTCTTCTCCTATGTCTGTACTCACACTTACCTCCAATTCACTTATCCAACAATAGGCTGGGAGGGCATAATACAGCCTTCTGATCTCAATAATTTAGTTTAGACATTGAATTCTCTTAGCAATACTTAGACAGGATATTTATAACCCAGAGCCTCCTCATATGCAGTGTTCTTCGTTGGGAGTGATCTCCTCTTTATTGTCATCAGGGCTAACTCAGTGGCTTCCTTCTTAGTACCACTCTCGTCATAAACTGAACAGCATGGAATTTTCTAGAAAAAAAGACAGTGAGATTATTTTTCTTTTCAAAAGAACATGCCATGATTTAAAATCTTATGTTTACCTGTATGATTTTTTTGTCTACTCTTACCTAACACCGTGAGTTTAATTAAAGATCACAATGTTTTCAGCCTATAGGCATAGCACCTCCCAAAGCACATGAAACAAAAGTGATATGCAGAAAAAACTTATGAAATTGGAAAAAAAGTTAGCATTAGTTGAGGGATGTGTTATGTAAAATAGAAATAAAAAAGTAAAGATAGATGGATAAATAGATAGATGATTATATTCTGAAGTTTCTCTATAATGCCCAACCAGTTTTTCAGCCACGTATAAAATAATTATTTAAAGGCTTAATATTATAATAACTGCTGGGCCAGTAGCTAATCCTATTACTATCTAGTAGCTCTAACACTTAAATTGACCCATAATTATTATCTGCGTTTAGCCATGGCTTGGTACATATGCTCAATGCAGCACTTCCAACTGGCTCCCTCTGCTCTGCCTTTTCTCTTCCCAGAATTCTCATAATCTGGTTGCCCCAGCTACTGACCAATCAGTATTTTATTAAGTCAGTATGAGCAACAAATCTTTACAGTGTACAAGAGCAATATCCCACAACAGATGATAGAAAGATGATACATGGATAAATAGATGATATATATATATATACATATATATAATGATAGGTAGATAGATAGATAGATAGATACATAGATACACAGATACATCTATAGCACTAAATTCAATGGTGATTAGAATCCATGTTATTTGTATAGCTGGAACTCAACCTGTTTTGTCCTAAAACCGAAATACTAGAAACAGATCATTAGATATTTGGATACCAGAACACTTTTAAGGTGTTAATTATTGATCAGAACTTTTGAAAGAATAAAAAGTACACTGACCTGAGAGATTTATCCACTTATCTTCAAGTATGTTTGGCATCAGAAAATTTGTTCTGACACTACACCACCAGAATTAATTTTCTTCTTCATTTTCTTTATTATGAATAAAGTCACCTTTTCTATCCGTGTATATCCTTATTCAAGGTCCCTTTCCCCTCATACCCCTTCCAGTCACTGTCACTTCTCCAGACCTCCCCATCTCCTCCCCAGTAAGGTCAGGAGGTCCCAAAGTCCCAGTACTGCTCAGTTCAGCATCCACTACAGCCAGATCCAGTTTCCTCACCCCAACATTGAGACTGAGTCAGATGTTCCTCTAGAGGGAGAGGAATTCAAGGTGTCATCCAAGGTGTTTCAGATGCCAAACTGTTCAGTGGTTGTGGTTTGCAGCTTGCACATGCTTTACATTTTTCTTTTTTGTTTAGAGTCCACTAATGAGTGAGTACATCCCCTGCTTATCTTTCTGGGTTTGAGATACCTTGATCAGGAGGATATTCTCTAAATCCATCTATTTGCCTGCAAATTTTAGGATATCATTTTTAAAATATTTCAGTACTACTGCTGAGTAGTATTCCATTGTGCAGATGTACTATAGTTTTTCAATCCATTCCTCAGTTGAGGGGTAACTAGGTTTTTTACAGGTTCTTGTTATTACAAATAATGCTGCCATGAACATAGTTGAGCTAATTCCTTTAGAGTGCCAATGTTCATCTTTAGCGTATGTGTTTGGTAATGGTATTGCTGGATCCTTGGGAGATGAATTCCCAGTTTTTTGAGAAACCACCATACTGCATTCCAGAGTGGCTGAACAAGCTTCCACTCACAGCAACAATGAAGGAGTGTTCCCCTTGCTCTGCACCCTGTCCAGCATAGGTTGTCATCTGTGACTTTTATCTTAGCCACTCTGACAGGTGTAAGGTGGTATCATATCTTACTTTTGAACACTTTTCCAAGTGCCTTTCAGCCATTCTTAATTCTTCTGCTGAGAATTCCCTTTTTAGTTCTGAACCCCATTTTTTGATTGGGTTATTCAAGGTTTTGGGCTCTAGATTCTAGTGTTCATTATATATTTTAGAGATCAGTCTTCTATCACTTGTAGGGTTGGTGAAAATATTTACCCACTCTGTAGGCTGTGGTTTTGTCTTATTGACAGTGTTCTTGGCTTTACAGAAGCTTCTAAGTTTCAGGATGTCCCATGTATTGATTGTTCTTCCTAGTGTCTCTGCCACTGGTGTTATATTTAGGAAGTGGTAACCTATGCCAACTTGTTGGAGGGTATTTCCCATTTTCTTTTCACTCAAGTTCAGTGTGGCTGGGTTTATGTTGAGGACTTTGATGCACTTGGATTTGAGTTGTGTGCAGGGTGACATTCTTGGCTCTATTTGCATTTTTCTACACACTACCAACCAGCTGTGACAACACACTTTGTTAAAGATGCAATCTTTTTTCCATTGAATATTTTGGGCTTCTTTGTAAAAGATCAGACGTGCATAGGTGATTGGGTTAATGCCTGGATCCTCAATTCGATTCCACTGATCCACAAGTCTGTTTTTATGCAAGTACCAGGCTGTTTTTATTACTGTAGCTCTCTAGTGTAACTTGAAGTAAGAGAGGGTGATGGCTCCTGAGGTTCTTTTGCTGAGCAGAATTGTTTTAGCAATCCTGGCTTTTCTATTAAACCAAATGAAGAATTGAGTATTGTTCTTTCAAGGTCCATAAAATATTATGTTGGGATTTTGATGAGCAGTACATTGAATATGTAGATTGCTTTTGGTAGAATTGACATTTTTACTATGTTGATACTACCAGTAACATGGGAGAGCTTTCATTTTCTGATATCCTCTTCAATTTCTTTCTTCAGTGATTTAAAATTATTTGAAAAGATCTGTTCCTTCTTTGGTTATAGTTACTCCAAGGTATTTAATGATATTTGCAGCTATCATAAAGGGTGATATTTTCCTTATTTCTTTTCCAGTCCTTTTATATTAGGCGTATAGAAGGGCTACTGATTTCTTAATCTTGTATCTTGCTACATTGCTGAAGGTGTTTATCAGCTATAGAAGTTCCCTGGTAGAATTCTTCCACTTATGTATTCAATCATGTCATCTGCAAATAGAGATAGTTTCACTTCTTTTTTTCCAATTTGTATCCCTTTAATCTCCTTTCATTCTCTTATCTGTTTAGGTAATTAATCTGTTCTTTGTGTAATTTTGGTAAATGGTACCTATCCAAAAACCTGTCCATTTCTTCTAGGTTTTTTATTCTTGTGGAATATAGATTTTCAAAGTATGATCTGATAATTCTCTGGATTTCCTGGGGGTCTGTTATATCCTGCATTTCATTTCTGATTTTGTTGATTTGTCTCTCTGCTTTTGATTAAGATAAGTGCTTATCTGTCATGTTGACTTACTCAAAGAACCAACTCTTTGATTCATTGAGTCTTTTATATTGTTTTTGTTTCAACTGTGTAGATTTCAGCTCTATATTTGATTATTTCCTGCCATCTCCTCCTTCTAGGTGAGTTTGCTTGTAATTGTCATAAGGCTTTCAGCTGTGCTGTTTGTTCTCTAGTGTGTGATTTCTCTAGTCTTTTCATATAGGCATTTAGTGCTATGAATTTTCCTTTTAAGACTGCTTTCATTTTGTCTCACAAGTTTGGGTATGTTGTTGATTCATTTTCATTAAATTCTAGGAAGACTTGTATTTCTTTCTTAATTTCTTCCTTGATCCAGAGGTGGTTTAGCTGAGTGATGTTTAGTTTCCATGAGTTGGTAGGCTTTCTGTGATTTTTATGTTGTTGAACTCTAACTTTAGGCCCTGGTGGACTGATATAATACAAAAGATTATTTCCATTTTTTATATCTGTTGATATTTGCTTCATGATCAGTTATGTGGTCAATTTTAGAGAAAGTTTCATGAGGAGCTGAGAAAAATGTATATTCCTTTACATTTGGGTAGAAGCATTTGTAAATATCTATTAAATCCATTTGCATCATAACCTCTGATAGACTCATTTCTCTGTTGAGTCTCTGTCTGGTTGACCTATCCAGAGGTGAGAGTGGGGTATTGAAGTCTACCACTATTAGGGTGTGAGAATTGATGTGGAATTTGAGATTTGCAGTGTTTTTTTTTGTTTGTTTTGTTTTGTTTTTTTTTTAACATAGGTAGGTATCCTTAAATTAGTAGCATGAATATTCAGGATTGAAATCTCTTCTTGACCAATTTTTTATGCGATGAATAGGTAATGACTCCCTTGGTTCCTTTTTATTACTTTTAGCTTAAAGTCTACTTTTTTATATTTTAGGATGGCCACCCCAACTTGTGTATTAGGGCCATTGGATTGGAAAATCTTTTCCCAACCCTTGACTCTTAGCCTGTGTCTGTCTTTGTGGTTGAGGTGTGTTTCTTGTATGCAGCAGAAAGATGGCTTCTGTTTTTGTACCCATCTTGTTAGTGTGTGTCTTCTTACAGGTGAGTTGATTCCATTGATATTAAGGGATATTGGTGACCACTTATTGATGTTTCCTGCTATTTTTGGTGGTAACTTGCATGAATTTCCTTTCTCTGGGCTATTCTTCTGTGGAACTATTGATTGTTTGTGGTTTCATGGGTGTATCTGGGATCCTTAGGTTCGAGTTTTCCTTCTAATACTTTCTTAAGTGCTGGATTGGTAGATAAGTATTGTTTCAGTCTTTGTCATGAAATATCTTGTTTACTCCATCTATGGTGATTGATAATTTTCCTGGGTATAGTAGTCTAGATTGGCAGCCATATTCTTTTAGTGTCTATATAACTTCTGACCATGTCCTTCTTGCTTTCATTGTTTCCATTGAATAGTCAGGTGTTATTCTGATGGGTCTACCTTTATCAGTAAGTCGACCCTTTTATTTTGCAGTTCTTAAATGTTTTCCCTTTTTTTGTAGGTTTTGTGACTTGATTTTTATGTGGCAAGTAGACTTTTTTGAGGGGGTCATATCTATTTCATGTTTTGTAAGCTTCTTGTATCTTTATAGGCATTTCCTTCTTTAAGTTAGGAAAGTTACTTTGTGATTTTATTGAATACATTACCTGTGCCTTTGAGCTGGTATTCTTCTCCATATTCTATTCCTATTATTTTCAAGTTAGGTCTTTTCATGGTGTCCCAGATTTTCTGAACGTTTTATGTTTTGGCTTTTTTGGCTTTAGTATTTTCTTTGACTGATGTATCTATTTCCGCTACTGAGTCTTCAACTCCAGAGTTTCTCTTCCATCTCTTGGATTCTGTTTGTTATGCTTGTGTCTGTAGTTCCAGCTCTTTTCTTCAGATTTTCTGTTTTCACCTTTGCCTCATTTTGTGCCTTTTTTATTGCTTCTATTTCAGCTTCTAGTTCCTGGAATGTTACTTTCATTTTTTGGTTTACCTTTTCTTGGTTTTCTTTCAAGTATTTGTTCATCTCTTCCAGTTTTTTTGTTTTTATTTTCTTGTATTTCTTTTAGGGAATTTTGTATATCTTCTTTGAAGGCTTCAATAATCTTCATAAAGTTGTTTTTGGTGTTGTTTTGTTCTGTTTCCTCTTCATTGCTCTGTTCAGGTCTTGTATTGTTAGAACCACCAGCTCTTCTGGAGTTGCCTTGTTGTTCTTTATATTATTATATATATATTTGCACTGCCATCTGCCCATGGCTTCAGTGGTTCATGATTAGGCTGCTCCTAGTCAGTTGTGGCAAGAGGTCTTACGTGTCCCTTTGTCTCCTCTGATCAAGGGGTCTGCTTGATCTCTGACTCTGCTCTGGACAGGGGTCTGAATTTAAAAGCCTCAGTCCTTCTCTGATGACACAGTTTGCCCTGGAGGCTGGGCCAGCGGTGAAGATTACCTGTTTTAAGTATTACTGGAAGTGTCTCTCACAGTCAAACCCTAGTCCTGTCTGCTAAGGAGAGTCTGGTCAGGCTCTACAGATTGAGCAGTGTCCTGGAATACAACTTTCCAGAAGTGGGGGACAGGAGAGCAAGCACTAGAACCTGCTCACCTCTGGAAGCGGTCTGAATTTCAAAGTCCTCAGTCCTTCTCTGCTGACCCAGAATTAATTTTCAAAAGCAAACTTTAAAACTCCAAATGTCATTTGGCTTTGAATAATTAGTGATTCTGTGATCCAGCAGTGCACTGTTGGGGAATTGATGGCACGTAGATGTTTTCCCACTCGACTTAAACAATGACATGATAGTAGTCTTGCTTGCCTTTGAAAGAATTTAAGACCTGTTATTGTGGACATGAGAAGTATGAAGCCTCATCACAAACTCAGAAATTGTTTTAATTTTCATTTCTATTGGAACATATTTGAGCATTAATCATTATCTCAACTTTATTTTTGAACCTGATTTAGAATTTAACAAAACAGTCATGATCCCAGACTCTAACCTGCCACCAGTGAGAAGAACAAGTAGAATGAAAGGGGAGAGTAACAAAGAAAAAAGAAAGCATGAAGAGAGGGGTGAAAAGAAAGCAGGAATATTTTGGTATTTTTCGCTTGAATTCTTTTCTTTTCAAATTCTAAATAGTCCTGTGGTGCTAAAGTGTTGGGTCAGGAGTTAAAGACACATTTTTTTCTTCCATAGCATTCAAGTATGGTTTTCACCACTCTGGGATCTGATGTCCTTTTCTGATCCTTATGACTACCAGTACAATGTAGCATACTTAAACACACACACACACACACACACACACACACACACACACACACACACACACAAATCTCAAAACAAATTTGCCCAATTGGAAACCTTTAGCTGTTATCTAAATTATGAGTTTACAATGGACATAGTCACTACTATTACAATATATGGTTAATAACTCTTGTCTCCTTTCTATTGAATTCTTAGTCAACTATAACAATACGCTCCATTTAGATTACAAAACAATAATAAATATATCTGTTGTATGAGTGATAAAATCAGTTTCCAAATAATATTTTTAAGTACTTTTTCCTGAAATAAAGGTTTCTGTCCAGAATGACATGTCCTGTCAGCTATAATCAATAAGTCTATTGCAGCAAAATTACTTCACTGGGTAGGAGACAACAAACACATTCATAAGACTATGCTACTCTGCAGAGAGGTAAGGAAAAGGCCAAACTAATTGAATGCAATGTGTTGCAAGTTCCCAAATTAGATAGATTCCTTTGCTTCCTATGATAAGGGATAAGCAGGAGGATATGGAATAGGGTAGAAAGTCCCTATTGCTGTACTCCTTCTGAGTTTGTAGTTGAGAGCTTTCTTCAGTAGCCTAACACAGATAAGTATGCATGACAGAACCATGCTTCTAGTCAACACTTTCTGTGTTTGCCAGACATCCCTGACTCTGAGCTTACAGTTTATATAAGTCTGATTACAAGCTTAAATAAGCATGGCTATAAAGCTCTTTTACTTACTATATATTCAAGCCTCATATTGTGATGCTCATATAAGCAAATGTGGAAAAAAAAAGTTTGAAATACTAATTACAAAGTTTATAATAAAAAAGTATTGAATCGTATACATAGAAAAATGTTAGGTAATTTGTGACATTGAAATGTTTGCAAACATTATACTATAGAAGGAGCTGACTACAGGAAATAATCAAAATTAGAGCAGAAATCAATACAATTTAAACAAAGAGAACAGTACAAAGAATCAATGAATCAAAGAGTTGGTTCTTTGAGAAAGTCAATAAAGTAGATAAATCTTTACCTAAACTAACCGAAAAGCAAAGAAAGAGTATTCAAATTAACAAAATCAGAAACGAAAAGGGGGGGGGAATAACATCAGACCCCAAGGAAATCCAGAGTATTATCAGATCATACTTTGAAAATCTATAATCCATAAAAATGGAAAACCTAGAGAAATAGACAGCTTTCTTGACAAGTACAACTTACTAAAATTAAATCTAAATCAGATTAAAGACCTAAATTGACCTACAACCAAAAAGGAAATTGAAGCTGTCATTAAAAGTCTCTTAAGTAAAAGAAGTCCAGGCCAAGATGTGTTCAGTGCAGAATTCTACCAGACGTTCAAAGAACTAATACCAATACTCCTCAAACTACCCCATAAAATAGAAAATGAAGGAATTTTGCAAAACTCTTTTTATGAGGTCACAATAATTCTGATAACCAAGCCACTCAAAGACACAACAAAGAAAGAGAATTACAGACCAATTTTTCTCATAGTCATTGATGCAAAAATTATAAACAAACTAAACACAACATATAAAAATGTCATCCACCACAATCAAGTAGACTTCATCCTAGAAATGCAGGGATGGTTCAACATACAAAAAACAAACAAACAAACAAACACAAAACTGTAAATGTCATCCACCATATAAACAAATTGAAGTGGAGGAAAAAAACCACATGATCATATCCTTAGATGCTGAAGAAGCCTTTAACAAAATCTAACATACTTTTATGATAAAAGTCCTAGAGAGATGAGGAATACAGGGAAAATACTTAAATGTAATAAAGGTGATTTACAAGAAATTAATCAAACTAAATGGAGAAAAACTCAAAGCAATTCCAATAACATCAGGAACTAGAAAGACTGTCCCCTCTCCCCTTATCTATTCAATGTAGGTCTCAAAGTTTTAGCTAAAGCAATAAGAGAACAAAAGGAGATTATGGGGATACAAATTGGATAAGAAAAGTGAATCTATCTTTATTTACATATTATATGATTGTGTACATGAGAGATCCACAAAATTCTACCAGAGAACTTCTACAGCTGGTTAACACCTTCAGCAATGTAGCAGCTTAAAGGATTAACTCAAAGAAATCAGTAGCCCTCCTAAACACTAAAGATAAAAGGGCAGAAAAAGAAATAAGGAAAACATCACCTTTAATAACAGCTGGAAATAGCATTAAATACCTCAGTGTAACTATGACCAAAGGAGTATCAGATCGGTTTGAGAAAAACTTTAAAGCTCTGAAGGAAGAAATTGAAGATAATATCAAAATGGAAAGATCTCCCATGTTCCTGGATAGGCAGAATCAACATAGTGAAAATGGCAGTGTTACCAAAAGCAACCTACATATTCAATGCAATTCTCATCAAAATCCCAACACAATTTTTTAAAGATATTGAAAGAACAATACTCAATTTCATTTGGAAAAACAGGAAAGACAGGATTGCCAAACAAACTTTGCTCAACTAAAGAACATCAGGAGGCATCACTATCCCTGACTTCAAGTTATACTATAGAGCTACAGTATTAAAAACAGCCTGGTACTGGCATAAAAACAGACTTGTGTATCAATGGAATTGAATTGAAGACCCAGACATAACTTACACACCTATAAACACCTGATCTTGGACACAGAGGCACAATGAAAAAAGGTAGTATCTTCAACAAATGTTGTTGACATAACTGGATGGTAGTGTGTAGAAAAATGCAAATAGATCTAAACCTATTACCCTGCACAAAATTCAAATTCAGGTGGATCAAAGACCTCAACATAAACTTAGCCACTCTGAACTTGATAGAAAAGAAAGTGGGAAATACTCTCCAACACATTGGCACAGGTGACCACTTTCTAAATACAACAACAGTAGCACAGACACAAAGAACAACAATCATTAGTGGGACCTTTTGAAACTGAGAAGCTTCTGTAAAGCCAAATTCACAGTCAGTAAGACAATATGACAGCCTACAGAATGGGAAAAGATTTTCACCAACCCTACAAGTGACAGAGGACTGATCTCAAAAATATATAAAGAACTCAAGAAAGTATAGTCCAAAGACTTAAATAACCCAATATGAAAATGGGGTTCAGAACTAAGAAGGGAATTCTCAGTAGAAGAATTACAAATGACTGAAAGGCACTTGAAAAAGTGCTCAACATCTTTATCCATCAGAGAAATGCAAATCAAAACAACTTTGAGATACCACTTTACACCTGTCAGATTGGCTAAGATTAATAACACAGATGACAGTCTATGCAGGAGAGGATGCAGAACAATGGGAACTCTCCTACATTGTTGTTGGGAGTTTAAGCTTGTTCAGCCACTCTAGCATGCAGTATGGCGGTTTCTCATAAAACTGGCAATCAATCTCCCCAAGGATCCAGCAATACCACTGTTGGGCTTATACCCTAAAGATGCACATTCGCACCCCAAAAGCATTAGTTCCACTATGTTCATAGCAGCATTATTTGTAATAGCAAGAACCTGGAAACAATTAGTTGTTCCTCAACTGAGGAATGGATTAACAAACTGTAGTACATCTACACAATGGAACACTACTCAGCAGTCAGAATAAATGATATCCTAAAATTCGCAGGCAAATGGATGGAATTAGAAAATATTCTCCTGAGCGAGGTCTCACAAACCCAGCAAGATAAGCAAGGGATGTACTCACTCGTTAGTGGACTTTAAAAAAATAAAGAACACCCAAGCTGCAAGCCACAACCACTGAACAGCTTGGGATCTGAAAATTATATTTAATGTAGTCTACTGCTGTTCCTTTGATCCCCACACTATTCATTCTATACAATGATATTGTTTCCTGTCACTGTATTTTATATTATTATTTTAGAAAATAAAGTACTTTAAAAACTAAACAAAACATTATACTATTAAAGAGAAGTATGAAGAAGCCACAATACCATGCTGACAGGCTTATTTTATTTATAAGAAAACTTAATAATGGCTTAAGTTTAACTAATGATCATAGATACTCAGAAAATCAAATTGTCATATTGTAGATATGACTCAACAGTAAGAGTGTAGTGCTCCTGCAGAGTACCTGGGTTCCATTCCAGCACCAACCTCAGGAGGCTCACAAGCCACTTGTAACTCCAGCACCAGGGGATTAGATTTTCTCTTCTGGTCTCTAAGGGCACCTGCTCACAAGTGCCAAAAACAACTATAGACACACACATGCATATAACAGTTATTTCTTTTGCAGAAATAATGATTGAGTTATAATAATTATTTTTTTTATTCCCAGATACTAGCTTTGTTAATTGTTATAACTGGAATACACCATCACCAGGATGCCATTATTATTATTATTATTTATTATTATCGTCATTGTTGTTGTTTTTATTGTGTCAGGAAAGTGGATGTCAACTTAAAAAAATTGTTGCAGACAAAATAAGCAAGTGATGCTATACAGTGATTATTAAACTGGATTAAAACCAAAGTAAGGTGACATAGCCCACCCAATCTTGTGTCAGAAAGTGAGGAAAAAGCTAAGAAGTAGAGCCCATGCAGAAATAGCTCCCTAATTTCTGGAATTTCTAATTTTCTACTGAGAAACAAATTCTAATGGAAACTGAGTAACTCAAAGTCTATTAGAAAAAGGGTTTTAAAACCTCACTCTTACCTGACTGATAAAATAAGTAATGAGAATATTAAGGACAATTATGAGAAAGGAGTTTTGCAAATTGATAAGAATGTAGTTCTAGCAGTCACCTTGCCACTACTGGTTATGAGGTAGAGCAAAATAGCATTGTTTGAACAGCTCTGTCTTTCATTCAGGGCCTAAAATCACATTTATGAGTGTTCTTGGGAGTGTTAGGAGAAGTAAGGGTGACTGGGAGGGGCAGGAGGGGGAAGGGAGTTTGAACAAGGAAATACATGGATAAAAAATGAGACTTTATTCAAAAACAATAAATAAAAAAAGTTACACAGAACATAAAAGTCTCTTTTTATTCATTTTATATTTAAATTCAATCATTTTTAATCTAATCACAATTTAAACAACCACCATGACTATTTAATTCAGTAAGTCATGATATTTTACCACACTAAAAGTGAATCACTTGCCTATTAAGCAATAACATCAGGTAGTTTCTCTTTCCCTTAATCCTGATGTTATGAGTGAGCTATGCAAGAAACATAAATGAACATGTTCATGCCTTTCTATGGTATTAAGTAACTATAAATTCACAAACTGAGAGCTTCATTGTTTTTGAGTTTAGTAAGTAATCCTAACTTCACCAGGAAGCCATAGGCATTAAACACAAACCCCTTTTTCTTATCTTATTTAATTATTAACCCTCAGGTCCTACATTGCTCTCATAAAATAATATAAAATGGCTAACCTAGGATTAAGTGGCTGTGTAGTTCAAAAAAATAAACTTTACTCAATTCAGGCAGAGGGCACTGATAGATGTGGACAGATAGATTGAATGGACAGAGAATAGTAAGACATAAAAAACTAGTACCTAAGGGATATTGTAAGTTACTTGTTTCTGAATTCTTCAGAATAAGAAACTAGATATTATTTTCTTTCCTAAAATAGTATAATTGGGTATTTTCAATGGTTACAGTAACTTTAATGTGCTTCTCTCACTTCCCTGATTATTATGAAACATGAAGTACCTGTTACTCCCCACAAGTTGCTGATTATGGTCTCGACCTGTGCTCCATTAAGCACAGGTTTTCTCATTTCTTGGGAGAGCATTAGAAAAGCAAAGCACAAAGTTTTAAAGATAAAATAGAAGAAATAGTTTGAATACAGCAGACTATTAGAATATTTTTGTTGAGTCATAGGACTGTCTGCTCCCTGCCCAGGGAGGGGATGGGGAGTTGCGGAGAAGAGAAAATGACCGGATGTGGTGGGAGGGGGAAGGGACCTTGAATAAGGATATACAGGGATGGGAAAAAAAATCAGAGGGAAAGCTGAACACAAAGTAAATATATGTGTAGCAATCTTATTTGCATTATCACCCTTGATAAGTCATGCTTATGATTTTTATCTTCTTTATAGTTATTGTTAACTTTTCAGCATTTTAAATTCATTTTACTGCTTTTCTTGATAAATACAAAATAAAGAAAAAAAACAAAAAAAACAAAAAACAGAAAAAAAGAATATTTTTATTTTATTTTCAGACAGTGTTATTTTCTGTGTGTGCATGAACTACACAGCATGTTTTTTTTTAACAAGGCAATTGTAGTAGTGAATGCTGATTCTGTCACTATTACTAATTGGAGAATTTCAAATTTGTCTGACCTGTTCAGAGTCTCACTATTTTGTATCAATTTCTCCTTTATGCTTAGAACTAATAAAATAAAACAGTGGTGTTTGATTATATTTAAACTGTTGATACCTAAGGCTGAACAGCTGCTTGAAAAATTTAACATAGGGCTTTTCCATCTCAATGCTTCCCACATTCTAGTTAGCTGTACTCACATGCAAGCTGTCTATGGTACTCAGCTCTGTTCTCTTTAGAGTCACTTGAAGGTTATCTATAGTACTTGTTCATTAGAAATGTAGAAGCAAAAAATAGGGAAACTTTTATTTAAGAATGAATTTAATTCATAGTTGAACACTAAATCCAGAACATGTTTTATAAGAAAATTAAATATGCACTCTACACAAGATTGCTTTACTTTATAAACCAAATTTTAGCAGCACTGCTGTCTAATTTTGAAGTGGATATCAAAAGTAATAATTACTGTTAACTTGTGTATCACTTCTTGAAAAAAACAATGAGAAAACTTGATACTTATGAGTATCCACCTACTGACTGGCCCACACAGCCTAGAGTCACCTGAGAAGAGAAACTCTATTGTGAGATAGCCAAGGTCAGACAGACCTGTGAGCATGTGTGAAGGGATGTGTGGACTGTTAGAAGACCAGGAAGGTCTACTGGGAAGAATTCCACCCCTAGGAAGATAGTCCTGGACAAGACAAAATAAAGCCTGAAGGTGGGCTGGAAAAAAACATCTCTACCTCAACCTCTCTGAAGGGTGAGCTGTGACTGAAAATGTTTGCCAATCAAATTCCTTCTTCCTCTGAGTTGCTTTTGGCTGGAGTTCATCGCAGTGGCCAAAGCTAGGAAGAGAGTTCAAACAACACCCACTTCTGCCATTGGTATTGTCTAGTGATATGCAGATACTGTGAAATCATTTAAATGGAGTTTAGAATTGTAAAAACTACTGTGACTTCCATTATAAATATCTAAATTTTACTCTTATTATTTTGAATTAGCCATTCAGACTTGTATAAAACTCAATCAGATAAAATGCCTACCTCAGATTTAATATCATTTTATTATTTTATATTTTCAAGCATTAATTATATTCTGCTTAGCCTTTTTGCAAATATGCATGGATAATAATTGGACTAAATTATTTCCATTTATACATAATTCACATTGGTACAATCCTTACTTGGAGCATAATGGTAGAAATCTTTATGAAAGCACATAAAATTTAATGTTAGAATGATAAAGACAAGGTTAGTGAAAGCTGCCTTCTGATTATGGTTTTATTGTCCCCATCATAAACATACACTAGCTATGACTACCTGTCCATGACCTGCACAATAAAAAGACATGAAAGAGTGAAGGCTACTGGCAAGTACAAGGGGTAATTTAAAATTTAGAGAATTTTTAAGGAATATGTGGTGACCATGATCATGCTGCATTTCACAAATGTGCAAAATGTCATAAAGAAAAAATACATATACAAAATTTCAAATATTCATGCTATTTTTTCTTTAATGATGATAGGTTTTTTCTGGGTAAAGCACAAATAGTTTCAATCTTTAAAATTAAAGATGAAATTTATACTTTGAAAAACTCTTTGCCTAATCTTCACTGTGTTTGTGTGAAATGTTTGTCTTGAAAGATGTTTATAAACTCATGCAATCACTTTTCTTATTCACTAAAATTCAGTAATATCTTGGGATTAAGTTTACTTTTATTTATACTAGCACACATCTCAGAGAAAGTTCTCTAAGGAAAGTATTACCCCATTTCCAATCAAGTATTTTTAAAGTTGTGTCTTGATTTGTTTTTCCTCTCAGGTAATAACATTATTATCCCATTTTTGATATGTACTGTATACCCTGATATCAATCTAAGGAAAGTGGCTTTTCTCCTAACTTGTTTAGTGTCTAAAGGAATTTTCAGGAACCTTATATGCCTTTGTCTGACACTAAATTGTATGCTGATGATTGAAAAGAGAATGCCATTTCTTATTCACCTTTAGTTTTCATGATGCATCATTTGAAGATATGGCTTGGAAATAAACATTAAGTTCCAGTTCCCTAACTGTAAACTCAGACAAAATTCTGCCACAGAGGACTGACTGCACAGGCTTTAAGGAAGAAGAAAATAAGTTATATGAGGAAACTGTGAATGACACAATATTACACAGATGTTAATGACATACAAACTAAAAAGACATACAAATACAAAATTTCTGCATGTGATATATGATATTATCAAAATGACATTTTTTAAAAATTAAGGCATTGAAAAACATTAAGGGTTTAAGCGCTTTTATAGCTGACTGGGAAAAGTCAACAGTTAAGTAATAATACAAAATTAAAAACCCTGCATAAGGGGATTCATGGATAAAAAATATGACTTTATTCATAACTTAAAAAAAGAAGCTAGGAAAAAAGGATTAGACCCAGGTCATTTCTGGCACCAGGGACCTAATACAGATACTGTGGCTTGGTCTCTCTTAGTTCTTCAAAGACTTAAAAAATTAAAAAAAAATATAAAAACAAAAATAAAAACAACAACAACAAAAAAAGACCTGAATGATAGATTCTAAAAGTGGTAGATGCCTGTAATCCGCTTAGGTCCTTGTTCAATCTTCAGTGTTCCTCAAGGTAAGTTATTTACTTAATGATGATGTGTGGTTAGGTTGAGGTTCCATTATTTTTTCTATTTATTTGTTTGTTTGTTTGTTGGTTTATTTACTTACTTATTTATTTATTTGAGGTTACATGATTACATATCGACAGTTTATTCATTTTTTATAATGAATAAGGCGATATTATTTTATTCATGTATACACCTTGGAGCCCACTCCCTCCAGAGGAACATCAGACCCATTCTCGATGTTGGGGTGAGGAAAGTGGATCTGCCTGGAGTGGATAATGAATTAAGCCATTTTGGGACCTTGTGACCTCCTGCCCTTGCTGGGAAAGGAGATAAAGTGATGGGGAGAAGAGAGAGAGTGACTGGAAGGGGCAGGAGGGGGAAGGGAGTTTGAGCAAGGGTATACATGGTTCTGTTATTTTTAATTGAGTTTATTACAAATACTAAACATGTAGAAATATGCTCAGCAATTGTCACTGCATTTGCATGTAAGGCTTGTATTCATGTCTCAAAGTTTTATGTTATCCTTTGACAGTACACAAATGTGGTGGTATTCAACACCCTCCTACCTAAGGGGCATGGCCTCTGGGCCAGCCCAGGCTTGGGGTTCACCTATGACCCTTGAAGTTGTAGTCTTAAGTCATGGTCAGGAACAGCTTAAAATGCTGTTCTCTGAGAAAAATGCTCTCTCTGCTTCTTCACTGCCTGGGAGGAAGATCCATTCCAGATGAGTGGATCCTTTCTCTACTTCATGCATTTAAATTGTAAGTTGCTTGACTAAATATTTGCCCTAATAATATATCTCCTTGTGATAATTAATCAGGCTTATTAATTGGGTCACATTTGGCATCACACATATTTATCATTTTTACAAATGGGGAAAATAGTTTTTTTTTTTTTTAATTAGGAAACACAAGTAATTGATACAATCCAGTTCAGTACAACAAATGTATCATAAACCTCTTTATGGAAGACTCTAAAGATGTGGAATTTATGAATTTAAACAATGAAAGAATAATAATCAAAGGACAGGGGTTGTTAGGGAGGTTTCAGTCACAGGACAAAACTCTTCAGTCAGACAGGCAGAATAAGTTCAAGTGATCAAAATATGATACCACTGATGGTATCATATTTTGTGATATGTGATATCATATTTTATTTGTGAAACTAACCAAAAGAAAGATTAATTCTCAACATTAAAAAATAAACAATGTGAGATAATACATAAGCTTAGTTTAGCCACTCCATATGTATATGTATTAAAAGAATATGCTATATATGATGAATGCCTGTGGTTTTTATTTGGCAATTAAAACAAATAAGTGTACCTTTGTGATATAGATGATAAAATTTAAGTGTTATCCCAAACAAGGGATAACAATGCAATTTGACTGTCTCAAAGATGTATTTTGAAAAGTAGTCCAAGGTTTTGCAAATATCAGGATGATTATTTCTAATTTTCTTGTTTCATTTTTATCTTTAATTTTTAATTCTTTTTGTAGGTATGCACACATGGGTGCAAGTGCAAGTGCCTGCAGAGCTTAGAAGGGGACTTTGAATCCCCTGGAACTGAAGTAACAGGTGTTTAGACATGGCTGACATGGCTGCTGGGAACTGTACTCAAGTACACTTCAAGGGGAGTATGTGGTCTTAACTCCTGAGCCATCTTCTATCCTCATGATTTTACATTTAAACCTGAAAAAATGCATATAAATAACTGTACTAATTTTTTTTTTATTATGAATAAAGTCATAATTTTTATCCATGTATCCCCTTGTTCAAGCTCCCTTTTCCCTCCCAACCATCCCAGTCACTCCCTCTTTTCCTCCTCATCACTTAAAAGAAATCATTTTAATGAAGGGATGATCCCAAGGGATTGTTTATCCATTTTCTCAATTTCTATTAATATAGTTGTCTCAAGTGATAACATTTAATACCACAAATTGATGTTTTTAAACTGTATGTAAACAAGAAGAACTGATAACATAAAATAAACCCATTTAAATATACAGAGGAAAATAAAGGCAAATTTCATTTGGGATCATGTGAATAATACTTATGGGCATATGTGTGCTCTATTTTATCATTTCAGCTGTCAGTAAATTATTAGACATGTAATTGTCACATTTTATAACAGACTAGAGGCCACTTTTAGGAATATTTATATATCCATAAGAGACATGACCTATGTATTGTCACTATGAGGAATTTTGTTGCACACACATTTCAATTTTAGACTATGTCAAAATATATTGCATTCAATTGAAACTACCAGTTCTGCTTTACCATTTCCTGTGCAAACCCACAATCTGTCACTCTTTCCACAGTTCCAGTTGTCACAACATGCACTCTCCCTAGAGAAGTCATGGCATCCTAGAATAGCACGACCCACTGTAGGCAAGTGCTGAAGAGCAGGTCAGACTGCTATTTTGTGTTCTGAAATGTAACAGCATGCTGTCTATTTACCTCAGGCCAAAGATGCCATTTGCACTATCTGGGACATCACATTTCCTTTGGCTAAATCCTGTCTTATGTAGACTTCTGGTGTGTTCAGTTATTCTAATTATATTGAGCTGAATTTTTGTCATCTATTTGGAGCTGAAATCTATTATATGCCTAGTTACTATTTTTCTTTCCTATCATTCCACATCAAATGTGAACCTAAACTTCAATATTGTGCAGTTATTTTAGAGCACAGACTGATTATAGAGAGATACAGCATTGATAAGATTATTTTAAGACTGAATAAAGTTTAAGGTCAACTGATTAATAAATGAGAATCAGAGGTCAAAAATGATCTGATCTGTGTCTATTAATTTTATTAATAACTAATAAAATTAGTTATTAATTTTCTTGAGTCAATTCTCTTGAGTTAGTTGTTGTCTTGATTATCACTAGATGCATGGGCTGAACTAAATGATGGATCATGCACCATGTAGAATTTACACACAAAGCTCTTTGAATAGACATTTTCAAGACAACTAAATGGGGAAATTTGCAGGAAGTAAGGGTTCTCAACCTGTAGGTTGTGACCCTTTGCAGGTCAAATAAACATTTCACATAAGACCATCAGAAAACACAAATATTTACATTATGATTCATAACTGTATCAAAATTACAATTTTAAAGTAGCAAGAAAAATTACTTCATCACAGCATAAAAGATTGTATAAAAGCATTTGAAAGGTTGAGAATCACTGAACTAGAGTACTCATTTGGGGTTCTCATTTGCAAAGTGAAGAGGAAAAGGGGATTAAGTAAGAGTTCAAACAATGACAAATTCCTTCAAAGTCAAACAAAGATGTTGAAGGTGATAACTATAATAGTCCATTCAACTTTCTGAATGCCTTTCTATGATTATCCCGAGTTAACAAAGTTAAACTAATGGATTACGGTTAATTAGTAGCCATCTGTTCCTTTCAATCTGCCTCTTCAGTGATGACGGGCAAGTTGCCCAGTACATTTCTTTTAGAAAAAAAGGTGGAGAAGTCATTGAAAACTTGTCTACCACCTCACCTGACATAGTTTCTTGGGCTTATCTAAAAATCAAGATAAAATATAAGATTTTACTTGGTTCTAAGCTAATTTTTTTAAACATAACTGGCTAAGCAGTATCTATGACATGTGAATGAAATAATAGATCTACATAATATCATGATTTATTGATATTCAATACCCACATGACAAGGAAATAACTTTCTCCATGATTAAAAGAAAGTTCTGCTATTGCTTAACTAGTATTATTAAAAATACAATGCTAGTCTAATGATTAACAAGAATGAATTAATTTCATATTCAAATTAGTTACTAATGCAGATGTTGTTACTGTTTCTGATTTATATATTATGGACCAGGTTACTTGTTTCTGGTTGACCAGTAGAATGAGCTAGCTCATAAAGATCTTTTGCTTGAATATTGACTTTCAGCTTCCAACAAATGATATGACATCTTTCATGACCTGGGATCAGGTGAATCAACTGTGCAGACTAATGTGGAGAATGTGTCAATATTCATATTGTTCTTGCTCATGGAATAAAATGAAAAACATCTTGCCTGGAGATATCCCTCCAGAAACACTATCAATTTCTCAGCCACACAGAAGAGGCTTTTCCTTATTTCTTGCTAAATGTACAGCTTTTCCTCTGTGGCTGAGAGTACAAAATAGCTCAGGAGTTGATGGTATGCGAAACACAAGCTGAAGCATGTGTGTCTTTAATTTAATTTAAACCCTTCCAACTTGGTTTCTCGCACCTCAAAAAGAATGCAACTGTCCTGCATGGCAAAACATATCAAGCATTAATGGTAGGTCGGTAGTGAACTCAACTGAACCTAGTGCCTTGCCAGAGCTGTTAATGACCCACACTGAGCTACTCATCTTGAGAGTCAGTTTACTGTTTCTGCCTCAAACCTGCATCTTCCTTTCTTGGATTTTAATAGGCCCAATACTTAAATTGTATCTTTTGGTTTAATAGCAAAACTTGACTCTATTAAAATACTTATAACTCACAATTTATGTTGCTCTAAACTAGTAAGCACAGGCACATAGTGTCTATCTCTACTATATACCACTGTTATACACCTGCACATAACTTTTTTTTTAAAAAAAAAAAGATAGATGTTTATTGTTTATTCTGGGGGAAACATTAGTATAAGGAGACTGCAAATTAATCTTAAATTTTAATAATGAACCAGTAAAAAGGGCATATTTCCCTAATTTTATAAGCAAAGAAATTCAGAAACAGGACAATTGGATAATTTGCCCAAGATGAACTAGCTCAAATTACTAAACACTGGGGAAAATAATGATACAGGAAAAAGGAAGGAACAACCATGAGATTGGTGTGCATGGGGTAGGCACCTAGCATAACCATGGTTAGATTATTGATCAAGGCAGAAATTAATTACAGGCAACACTGAAGTTTCTTATCAAGGGCAAGTGGAATGAATATCTAGCTCATTTTCTGGGCAATTTATGACATCATAGCCACAGCTTCCAGGAATTTCTTCTGTGTATTAAATACATTTACCTCTTTTGAATGACTACATATGATTCTCTCAGGCACTTTTTTGATCCACTTTTAATACTTAGGGTATGTAAGATAAATACCATCATAAATCTATTGCTACCCCTTAGTGACTGGAGCTACCACCTAAACTAAGCTTCTACCGCAGCCCTTAATTCAAAGATTTTAAAATCAGGAATCTTTCTTTATTCTTTTATAAAATATAAGCCAAACAGTTGTATGTCAATACGTTGCGTGCAAAATTTCTTAGTATTAAGTAGATAAAACTGAATTGATACTATGGAAATAGCAAAGAGTCTTATTACTAAATCATCAATTGATAGTAACTTCTTCAACAGGCTCTAAAATAATTCACTGAGTTCTAGTTTAAGCTCTTCCAATCTTTTCATTATACATATCACAGTAAAAACCTTTTTGTCTTCTGGGAAGCTTCTGCACACACACACACAAACACCAGTCTGTGCTAGCCATGACTCACAATTTCTCACATTTGCAAGTGACTACCGGAAATGTTATCATGGACTGAGAGTTCAGCCATAAGATGAAGGATGTTCTTAATTATCAGTGTCATAGGCAATCCAGGCTGTGTGCAATTTGAGATTGAAGTCAGAGTTATTCAAGAACAGCAATCCTACTCCTGACCTGCCTCTGTAAAAGTCTTGTTCAGGGGCTTGGAAAATGTGGTGAAAAGATATGAGTGTTCTTTTCTATAAAACAAAAATGTTAAATGCAGTCTCGTGAACAATAAATAAAACCTATACATTATAAAATTGCAGCTTGTTTATCTGGATGCATGTAATTTTTGTTTATATACATCCTCAGCAGTCTTCTCACAATCACTAAATATTGAAATCTCCATGCAGACCACTGACAGCATATACAAAAAAAATAATAAATATAAAATGTTCCCACTAAAACTCAAATCACTCATGGTAAAAATGAACAAACAAAAAACCCTACTAAAAATTAGTAAATTCTATGGCTAAAGAGATGGCTCAGTGGTTAACAGTACTTACATTTTCAATTTTCTTTGAGATTGACTTCTATTTCATGTATATGGGCACTTTGCTTGTATAAGCATATGCAGTGTCCATAGAGTTTAAAAAGGCTCTTGGCCCCCTGAGGAACTGGAGTTACAGACTATTAACAGGTATGTAAGTGCTAAAAATTGAACCTGGGTCCTCTGCAAGACATGTCAAAGTTCTTATCTGCTGAGACATCTCTCCTGCCCAGTTTAGCTGGGCTGTTTTTGCAGAGGGCCTGAGTTTTGTTTCCAACTTCTATGTCAGGCAACTCACAACTACCCATAACTCCAACTCCAGGGGAATCTAATGCTCTTGCTCTTTTTTGGCTTCTAAAGGCACAAGAGAGAGAGAGGTGGAGAGGGAAGGAGGCAGATAGGAGGGAGAAGAAGGGATATGTAAATTATCTAAGAAGTTTATATTAAAATATAAATCTGTCAAGTTAATATAAACTATTCCTTCCATGTCTACATTACACTCAATTAAAATTAGAAGTTAATTAAAGACAGGCCTCTTAGTAACATACAGAGATGAGTAGTTACCTCACCAGCTCTATAATTCTCTAAAAAGAGACAAGCATTTGGAGGTTAAACTAGGTCAAATAAAAGTGTTATATTCCCAAACAGGACCTTATGATACACAGAAAAATGTCAGAAACAAACATAGCAAACTTTTTTTTCCTTCTTTATTTATTTTGTATTTATCAAGAAAAACAGTAAAATGAATTTGAAATGCTGATAAGTTAACAATAACTATGAAGAAGATAAAAATCATAAGTATGACTTACCAAGGGTGATAATGCAAATAAGATTACTACACATATATTTACTTTGTGTTCAGCTTTCCCTCTGAATTTTTTTCTTTTTCATCCCTGTATATCCTTATTCAAGGTCCCTTCCCCCTCCTGCCACATCAGGTCATTTTTTCTTCTCCACAACTCCCCATCCCCTCCCTGGGCAGGCAGCAGACAGTCCTATGGTCCCACTGACCCAGTATTGCTTAGTTCAGTCTCCACTCCAGGCAAATCCAGTTTTGTCCCCCCTCCCTCAGCAAACTTTTTAATTATGTTACATATAACAGAACTTATAAACTAAGATTCAAGTAAATCTCCTTCTTTCCTCTAAATTTGTCCTCAAAATAGGTAGTTGGAAACCTGAGAATATGATTGAGAATTTGTAAAACCATGTTATTAAAGCACAATCAGTACTTCTCATGCCATTTAGAAATTGTTATTTTTTTCTGAAGAAATGTCTAGTGAGTGTGAATTTTAGGTGAAATGTTATTGTAGGGAGCTACAGTGTCAGTTACCATCTAAACTATACGTTACCAGTGCACCTGATAGAAGCAGGCAATGCAATGATGGCATTACCTAGGTAGTTGATAACTATACATTATCTCATGTTGAGTTGCTATTATAAGCCCCTATATAATTTTCAAAGCATGTCATTTCCTGGATATCTTATTTGCTAAAGTGTGTCACTCTTAGTGGAAACTGGACCCCTAAAGAGCATGTCAAGAGTTCCAGGTGGGACTGACTGACAGGGTTATGGTCATGGCCCTCCTGCTTGCTCCTAGGAATGACAATGTCAGCCTTAGACTCTGCCTCTGCCTGTCATAGTTGTTTCTTTCAGCAAAGTGATGCCTCAAGGTTTACTTTTAAGCTTTCGTTTTGACAGAATAACTTTCCTGACTTCACAAATAATTGAAATCTACAGTTAAGGAATACAAAATACATTTTTCTAGTGTTTAGGCTGACCTGTTGGTCAGAGTTACAGGTTTTATTTTTAACATTCCTAGAGTATACTTACATAAATATATTTATACCCATAAAATACCAATGAAACTCCTACATTGAAATATTTTAAATATCAGAAAAGAATAAATGTTAATATGTTAGTAAATATATTTAATTATGAATTTTATTACTTAACTTTAAATCTTTCAAATAAATATTTTTAAAAATATTTTATTACCAGCTATTTTAAAAACTTACAAACATCATGTTTGTATAAAATGAAGCTCAGACAAAAGTTAAAGGACCGATCATAATTCTTCAGTCATAGATTGGTATGCAAGAAGTCTTCATTAAATCAATAATTTACACTCTTTTTTCAAGCATGTAAAAAACCACACCTTAAAGACTTTTATAAAGCACACACTCTGAACCCCAAACCTGCAGTTATGTGTTCCTTGGGGAACCATATGTGTGTAATCATTGAAACAAAACAATTTAGATTATCAAATTTTCTCCTTTATTTGGATAATTTGAGTTTAACAAAATTTCCCCAATGAGTTAGAACCTAAGTTTAGCTTCTGTAGTGACTCTGCTGTGGACCACAGTATGGGATGTGGCACCAAATAGAGCACCCTACATGTCAAATGCTAAAATTATCTACATTAATATGCCCTGGCTTTCTTGGCAACAGCATAGACACTAGAATAATTTTGTTAAAAGAGTGTGGGCTATAGTTATTCCCTTAAGCAGGTGTAAATAGTTGGCCAGGAGGTGTACTTTCCAATATTTACACATATTAATGTGGACAAGAGAGAGTGACTGAGAGGGGCAGGAGGGGGAAGGAAGTTTGAATAAGGGTATACATGGATAAAAAATGACTTTATTCAAAAATAAATAAAAAATCAAAAAAAGAAAAAATAACAATGTATTGTTTTTTTCTATAAAAGTTTTATAACTCTAAATTGGAGACTTGAAATAAATCTCTATTTTCTGGTCATAATTTTGTACTACTTGAAAAGCATTTCATTAAAGTAAAATGTCTATCATTTAGCACAGGGTCATTCAATAACCATTAAAGTATTGTGCTTATCTTTTACATTTTAATTGGTGTAAATGTGTGTATGTGGTGTATACATGTGTGGTATGTGTGTGACACATCCATGCCACAGGTTCCTGTGGACTTCAGAGGACAACTTTCTAAAGTTGCTTTTCTCCTTCCAGGCATGGAACTCAGGTGAAGGTGCTCAACAGCAAGCGCATTTGCACTCTGGTCATTGAGTGTTTTTGAGCACTTCATTGCCTCTAAAGGAGTTCACCATTCCAGAGCCTCTACAAGTTACATAGGCTTCATTTATGTGGCATTTGCTAGATTTTGGAGCTGAATATTGAACAAAATAATGCCCATATTTTTTTAAATTAAGATTGAATTGAGATATTCACTCCAATGATGTGGAAAGCCATGTTTCCTCAAAGAGAACACAATACCTTGGATAAATCAAGACACAGAATAAATGAATTTAGCACACATTTGTGTCCTCTCAGATTATATTACTATTGTAAAAGCTTAAAAAACGTTTTCTTTGTAATGTACTTAAAATAAATTTGTAACATTTAGGTAGGTATTACCGGAATACTTTGCTACAGATGTTATTGTACCTCCCTTAGTGACGTTTTGATCACAGTATATATTAGCTTAAAGAACCTGGCACTTTCCTAATCACTAAATCTTTGATGACTGCTATAAAATAGTCATGGTAACATTAAAGTGCTAGCAGGTTCACCTAAGAAAAAGTACTTTACAGCTCACAAAATGAGGATTCTCAGACATTGTTGACATGTGCTCACTATGCAGCACATATCTTAAAGTTTTGCATTTACTGAACATTTAATCTTTTCCACAATTTTATGGCATAGGTAACAATGTTAACTGCCAATTAATAAACAGAAAAATTAATATACAGAACCAGTCCTGAGTTTCCACAGCTGGTTCTAATGAAAAAGCCCACATTTGAATTTAATCAGAATAACTGAAAAACTCACATAATCATTTATTACTTGATTCTACAAAGCAAAACTTAGATATATTAGTATTTATTTCAGATCCTCAAAAGAACCTGTCAGAGTATATCTACAAACTATGATCAGAAGCTCTGCTCATTAGTTTCAAGCACTGGTCTAATGAGATATACAGCTCAGATATGCAGTCAAAGCAGATGCTATCAGAATTAGGATATTTGTTGTTTATTAAATTAAAGATAAGAAATATGGCAACTATTAAGGTGTAGAGATTTAGAGGATAATGCATAATCTTCCTAAAATCTGTTTCCAAATTTATTTTAATCACAATACACTGAAAAATTGTGTTACTTTTGCAAACTGGCTTCAATTTTCATCATTCTGTTTTTTTTATACTTCTATATGTGTTAAAACTACATTAAAAACATTTGTTTTAAAACTTAAGAAAAAAGAGAATATCCTCACTATGTGGAAGTCTAGCTAACACTCCACAATCATGTGATTGAAGTTAGTGTAATTCAAAATTAAAATGGGATCAAAGATTGCTTTCTAGAGCCATAGAGCTAGCTGTTTATATATGAAAATAAAAGGATCCCAGTGCTTCAGCTGAATATGCCTAAATGGATATACCTTAGGAAAAGCTACTCAAGAATAAACTTGGATAGCCAGCAAGTTAAATAATTGCATATTTTTCAAAGTTTCAAAGTCATGAGATTCTAAGAAGGAGTAAGGATTTTCCCCTTATTGGTAAATTAAAGCAAGGAAATAGAAGAAACACAATCTCTAATTTAAATTTTCTGCCTTATATAGCATTGAATGGATAGATGTAAAAAATTAAATAAAGTTTATGAGTTAAATGCCACTGTTTCATTGTGCATATTTGACTCTGATGGATGTGTAAAGACATTAGAACATAGATGTTGCTTACTAATTTACTTGTGCCACCCATGAAGAAAACTTAGAGAAAATGTAAATGAGAAAGAGAAAATGTTTCTTATTGGCCTCTGAAGAGCAAGACTTTTCTAAATAAATAATAGTAATAATTTAGTGGGGTTGTTTTCTTTTAGTAAAATGAAAGATTCCCTCCCCTCGCTTCCTATATTTCTTAATATTTTCTAATTACTTGAGAATACACTTGAAAACTCCGTTCTCTGTAATCTAAAATTCTTTGTGTTTAGAAAATACAAGTAGCAATATGAATAGGTCTGAGGTAGTTTTGATTATTTAGAATATAAATACAGCATGGAACAAATATTTTAAGAAACCCAAAGGAACCCCCAACTATTTTGAACAAATAATTTTATATATCCATACCTCAAAGAACAATTATTTGTAAAGCCTACATTATAAAGAAATGTCATTGGAAATTGCTTTCACAGACATTTGTCATGAGGTTTTGTTTACTTTTATTACAAATGAAAATCTATTCTGTATTAACTTTATTGTTACTATTATAATGCATAAGGTTATACAAATCAAGGTATATTACAAAAGTTGAATTCTGGAGTATTAAATATAGGATGGAGTCACAAAAGGCATTATTAAAGAACAACCCAAGGCCTAAAAGAGTTGCTGTCAGGAATATATTTTTATTAGAGATTAGAACAGCATGACAAAGTGGCAACACCCACTTTTCTGCCTTGTGCGTGGGAGGGGGCCTTAACAAAATAATGACAAGGCATCAGGTGGTGGTATTATGATTCATTATAATAACAGACATTAAATTGTTTTCCAGTAAATAGATACATCTTTTTGAACAATTAGTTGTTTTATGCCATTACATAAGGGGTGATCATAATACACCAAAGAAAGTATGAGATCTTAGGAGTCACAATAAAGGGAATAAATGAGAAAGAGAGAACAATATTTTATGTGTACCTAATAGAGTCTAGAATGTAACAAGTGGTTGATTAAATACATTTAGGTACACAATGAGAAGACAGTGATTAGGGTTATATTGGAATCATGTTCTAATTTCAATTTCTAAACAATGCTTAAATACAAAATGAATGAGCATTGGGTGAATAGGAGAAAAGTTTCTGAAGAAAGTCTATTGGAAAGAGTCCCAGTGCAATCTGGAGCGGGGGGTGGGGGGCAGATAAACTCAGCCTGTCACCATACCCACAGCTCCTGCTGAGGGAATTTGCACGGCTACCCATCATCACATCGAACTGAGCAAACAGACAACTACAGGGGTCACAGTCGGACAGACTCAGACCCTGCCCAGAGAGGTGACAGGAGGCACACAAACCTGAGTGCCACAACTGACCAGGAGCCATCTAATCGTGAACCACTGAAGCCATGGGCAAACGACAGTGCAAAAAATTACATAATAATACAAAGGACAACATGGTAACTCCAGAAGAGCATGGCGATCTGACAAATACAAGACCTGAACTGAGCAATGAAGAGGAAACAGAAGGAAGCAACACCAAAAATTCCTTTTTGATGATCATTGAACCTCTAAAAGAAGATATGAAAAAAAGCCTTAAAGAAATAGAAGAAAATACAAACAAAAAATTGGAAGAGATGAACAAATCTATGAAAGAAACATGCCAGGAACTAAAAGCTGAAATAAAAGCTGAAATAGAAGCAATAAAAAAGGCACAAAATGAGTCAAAGATGAACATAGAAAACCTGAAGAAAAAAGCTGGAACCACATATACAAGCATAACAAACAGAGTTCAAGAGATGGAAGATAGAATCTCTGAAGTGGAAGACTCAGTGGCTCAAATAGATATATCAGTCAAAGAAAATAGTAAAACTAAAAAAGCCATAACTCAAAATGTTCAGGAAATCTGGGACACCATGAAAAGACCTAATTTGAGAATAATAGGAATAGAAGAAGGAGAAGAATACCA
>PVIH01013639.1:0-57499 GCA_004025045.1 Sigmodon hispidus | reverse complement strand
AAGATTTTCACCAACCCTACAAGTGATAGAGGACTGATCTCTAAGATATATAAAGAGCTCAAGAATTTAGAGCCCAAAACCCTGAATAACCCTATCAAAAAATGGGGTACAGATTTAAAAAGGGAATTCTCAGCAGAGGAACTACGAATGGCTGAAAGGCACCTGAAAAAGTGCTCTTCATCTTTAGCCATCAGAGAAACGCAAATTAAAACAACTTTGAGGTACCACGTAACACCTGTTAGATTGGCCACGTACTAGTCAAGGCAAACACTAATCTTTCTTATACACCTCTAAGCCTTTGGTCCCATTTTTCCAAAAGTGTAAAATAGCTTCACACTAATTTTCAGTTTTGAGTTGATAAATTATGCTGTAAGTTTGCCAGATGTGCGTACAATAGCTGTCAAATTTTTTACAAGATTTTCTTGGGATATTGGCTTCTCATATCCTGCTAAGAATCTAATCGGGAAGTCCAAGCTTCCAGCTGGAAACGTTGCCACGAGAAGATCTCATCAAGTTTGCCAAGAAGCAGATGATGCTAATACTGAAAGCTAAAGCAAGGTGTACAGGTACTGGGTTTGAAATTATAGAATTTTTGTCATTACACCAACATGCCCAACCTTACAGTTACCTTTAAATAATTAAAGGAAGAGAGAGGTATTTTTAATGTTAAAAAAAAAGAATCTAATCTAACATTTAAATAAAATGCTGTTTTTATACTTTGTATTTATTTTATTTACTGTCTTGCTGACTTCTATACTCTTGGTTGATTGGTTGGTTTTAATGCATATAGTCATATTCTAAATAAGAATTATATCCAATATTAAAAATCATAAAAATCAGTTCTGGCCACTGGTGTGGAGAGAGGAAAGAGATTACATAGATTATTTTTGTTCAACTCATTTTAGGTAGAATTCTTACACTCAGTCCTTCAAATTCAATAAAAAATTATCCCAGTTTACCTAACCAATTGATATTAATATTTCAAGGTTAAATAATACATGTAATCTAAGTAACTCTAATAGTCAATAAGTTGAAGCTACATCATTGTTATTGCCCCTGTGGCTCCCACCTAGAGCCATAACTTCTTTTTTCAGTGTAGACTTAGCAGGAAATCCAGAGCTGAGTAAAGGTGCCTTACAAATTCTCAGTATTTTACCAGAAATGCATAATGCCATGCCAATGTGTAGTGAGTTTTCATCTTTGTGTAACTGGTTTGCAATTTAAAATAAATTTTAATTTATCTTATAATATTAGAAATTGAAATTACACTTAACTCTGCAAAAGGACAACATATTTTAACATTATCTAATTAAAGGCTCAAAACCATCTACTAACGTAAACAGAAATCTAAGCATGTACCACATCTCTCCTGAAATTGGGCTCCCAAATGATTTCTGGTTTGCATCATTGCCACCAATAACATATTAGTTTAAGTATGATATCTATCCTTATTACAAAGATGCAAATGTGGGACGTTTAGTCTGAGACCAGCTTGCGTTAATTTTTATTGTTTTGAGTTTTGATGGTACCCGGCAATAAAATTAGTCACTTCAAAATTGTTTTGTGTCACTTTCTAAATTATAGAATTTGTGTTGATTGTGTCCTCTAATTCCGAGTTTGTGTTGAATAAATCATTTAACATCAACAAGAGCAAATTCCTAGAAAATGATTTAGTACATTTAACAAAACCAAAAATAGTCATGTTAATGTGTAATAGATTTCTGGATAAAGGTTACACTATCCAGCATTCTTGCTTCAAATGAGTTAGTAAGATCTTAAATTTTGTGACTTGTTTGAAACAAATTGCTATGATTTTCCCAGAAAACACAGAGCACAGCAGTATTATGTGGGCAACATATCTAGCAGCTTGTCAACAACAAAATATACCACAGAGGCTTTGTGTCGTTCATTCTACATTGAGAGGTAAGGAAAGAATAAAGACAATAAACATGCCAAAGGAAGTACAAAAATAGTAACATTATAAATCAACTTTAAATTCATTATCAGGCCTGCAGTGTAGAAAGTTTCTAGGGTAAAACTCCTTGCTTCTATCTATATCAATGAAAATTATAGTTATAATTTCTGATGTGGTTACTGCTGGCTAGGTCCAGGGTGTATACTCAGAAACTCAGCACTTGCAAGGTTGAGTGAAGAAGAACAAGGGTCCAAGGCCAGCTGTGTTTACATACCAAGTTATTGGGTAGCCTGGGATTATTGTTTCAAACACAAACAAATCAACAAACCAATAAACCTACGTCCAATTTCACAACAACAAACAAAACAAAATATTTTTGTTGACTAAACCTTCATTTTTATAGCAGGCCTGGCCTGAGTCCTTGTTTGTAACCTCCCTAGAAGACTGGGACCACCTAGAGCATTGCTAGAGTCATTTTGAGAGAAGCCCTTACTCTCTGTAACTGATTATTCTTACTATCTGGTTTCCATCCCCATCCAGTCACATTTCTGCTCCACCACGTTGTTTCCACCCTAGACAGCCTTCAACAGAGACACCGCCTACCCTCTGAGTTGTCTCAGTAACTTTCTAACTCCATCACACCTATTAATGCTGTATTCAGAGTTGGTATGTCAGGGTTTATATTCAACACTCAAATTCAGCAGTCTTAAAATCTACCTCAATAGTATCTTTGTTCTTTTATTAGTTGTTTAAACTAATAAAAATTCAAAGTTATAGCAATTATTTGGCTATTTGTCAGTAGATAGTTAGATATACACATATGTGTTGTAATATATTTCTGGCCCTGACTTTTGGGCCTAGAGCAGAGGTTCGGACCCATAGTCCTACAGAAACACACACAGTCCCACAGAATCACACAGAGGCTTGCATTAATTTTCTCTTAATTAACCTAGGGCTCAGGCATATAACTTGCTAACTCCTTCTTCTAAATTCAATCCATCTTGTTCAGCCATGCGTCTTGGTACCTTTTCTCAGAGCAGCATTTCCTCTGTGTTTCCTGGCAGCTCCAGAGACTCTGTGGCATCTGTCTCTGCTCTAAGGTGTTCTTGAGGTTTTCCTGATAGCCCTGCTCACACTTCCTGTCTGCCTTTTGGCAAATCAGCTTTTATTAAACCCATAAGCAGGATAAATATTTACAACATTACCAGCATAATCCCATTTAACATATTTATCTCTTTAAACTTTTATCAATTCCCCTTTTTGAAACTTTCAATATCATTTCTAGCTTTGAAAGGTACATTCCTTATTGTAGTACCTACTGAACACCCAATGTGTCTGTTACTCCCACACTCTTGTAACACAGTATCCACAGATCACATGACCTTGTGCATTCTCTCTCACTGGCTCTGGTAACCAGCTTTATACCTTTATCCTTCACAAAATATTTTCTTAAATTACTCTATGAGTGTTGTATATTGGAATTTGCTTTCTCTCCACGCTTTATTTCATGTAACAAAGTTGTCATCAGTCCTGTGGCAAATGACAAGATTCCAAGATTTTAAACATGGAATTGTATTGAATAAATGAATATTTGCTTTATCTACTCGGAAGCTGAGAGATAAGTAGGCTGTGCCTATGTCTTCACTCTGATGAATCCTACTGTGTGAAGGTGAGAGAGCAGAGGACTTTATGGCATCTAGGTTTTATTTTATTTGGGAACATATCCAGTGGTGAAGTGACTATCGTATGATAGTTGTAATTTTATTTTGTTTTGTTGTGAATTTCCATAGTATAAAATGAATTTCTGTTAGGCCATGCTACTTTCCATTCCCATCAACAACATTCAAGAGTTTCCTTTTCCACATATCAATAGCACATTTTATTTTATATTTTGATAACATCATTTTTAGTTTGCTGAGGTGATATTTGATTGTAGTGTGATTTACATTAGTGCTGTTCAGCACCTTTTCCCCTCAGATAAGTATTGACTATTTATTTGTGTGTTTTTTTTCTTATTGTTGTTTTGTGATTTTTTTCTTTAAAGAGATGTATCTATTTCAGTCTAACATACTTTCATAACTGGTGTGAGACTGGGGAGCTTGTGTACTCACTATTGGTTGTTTCAAGTTTTTAACATGTTTCTGATACCAAATACGCAAATATTTCCTCTGTTCTGCAGATCTCTAAACTCTGCTCACCATTTCTTTTGCTGCTTAGATATTATGTGGTTGTTGAAATTGCATTACTCAAACTATGCTTCTGCTCCATGACAAACTTGGACGTCTTTCAGAAAGAACGTTGCCCATTCCAAAGTCCTGAGACAATGTTGTTATGCTATTGTCTAGTGCTTCCAAACATTCCTGTCCAGCATTTAAGTATTTATTCCATTTTGAAGATTCTGTCCCCACCAACCATCTCCTGGGATTTGAAGTTTCACTGTGGTTAGCCTGTCAGTGCCTTATTCACAGTTACCCAGACATGTTTTGATAGCACAGGGCTCTGCCTGATCAGGGACACTATCACTGTTGATGAAAAATCCCCACATCCCTACATCATGCCTGTGGAATCAAAACTCCTAAAGTGTCACAACTTAAGCAGACATCTCTCCAAAACTTGAGAAAATATAAGGTAGAATCTGCCCATGCTGCTGTGGGTCAGCTGCAGTGGACTCAAAGCTGAAGACCACTTCAACCTTCACAGATGATGCTATTGAGAATATAATTCTGAATGAGGAGACACCTGTGCCTGGTTGGGCCTTGGGCTTGTTCCAGAGGATTCATTCACATCTATGCTTTGAGTGGTGGGTACTACCATTCACCCAGTGTTCTACTTGTTTGCTTAAATACGTTTTAACACTAAACAACTTAATCTTTTTTTAAAAAATGTTTTATTTTGTGTGCATGTGTCTGGTAGTGTAGGCCAAGCATGTGAGTATATAGATGAGTATACCCATGATTTTCCATGAGAATGCCATGAGTCTTCTCAGCCCCTTCCCCCATATCATAAGGACAGAGTCTCTTACACAGCAGAAACTCATACTTTTTGCTAGGCAGGTTTGAACCTTATGTCCCTGCTTCTCACACTAAGTTTCAGGCATACAGCTATCTCTGGCCTACTTGGTGTTAGGGTTTATAACTCAGGTCCTCATTAGTGTAGACCAAATATTTATCCACTGAGTAATCTCTCCACTCCTAGGATTTTTCAAGTTTCATTTTCAAAACCTGGCACTAAGTTACCCTGGTCCCTCCCTGCTGAGTGGGGCTGTGCTCTATCCTGTGCTTGCTGCCTAGGGATGAGGTATGGAAAATGACCACCACTAGCTTCAAGAGTCATTGCTGTCTCAGGAATACTAAGTCCCACGATGCAACTCTTGATTGGTCCATTTGATGAGGACATGGGTTACAGACTGAGTCTGGGGCAATTTCGAGCCCTGTCCTTGATCATTGCCCTGGTGATAGCTGTGATGTCTGAGGTCAGGAAACAAGTGGTACAAATAGTCCTCTGGCCATCAAGCCTGATGTCATGCTAGATCCCAATCTACCTCACAGTGACAAGGACTTCACTGCTCAGAAAGCAAGTGGATATGCCTTGGGACTACTCCAACACTAGGAAGTGTGTGTCCAGACTAGAATACACAGATTTCTATGTGATTCTGGACAGGCCTAACACCTCTGTCTAAGAACTCTTGTCTGAGGCCAGGAATTGCATTCAATGCTATATGTTTTCACTCACAGCTGTGGATTTGGCACTGAGCTCTATGACACAACTCCATGATATCTTTCATGGCCTGTCCCCTAGTGTATGTAGTCCTATGCCTAGATCTGTTGCCCGAAGTTGGTAGCAGTATTATTGAGATATTGCCCATTGACTACACAGTTTTAGATGTTGGTTCTATGAGTATTATCCTGATGATCCTAGAATATTTCCCAGTCTGAAGTTTTTCTATAGCTGGCCTTAGACTGCTGAAAACTATAATCCATGACCTTCCACAGCTTGGATCTCATAGGTAAAATATGAATCTCTAATTCCCACGCCTTCAGTATGCCTTTCCCTTTTGCTATAATAAGAGCAGTCATTAAAGTCCTTCACCCACGTCCATAGATCTTATAAAGGCAGCTGAAATAGGAGTAACATTATAACTTGCTTCTGTGGGAAGCTGTTCTCTTAAATATTTTACTCAGCTATTTTACTCTGGCCTTTTATGCTATCTTAGTTATATCAACTAGAGTCATTCATCATAAAAGACTTTTGTTTCTTTGCAGATTAGATCATTACAGAAATATATAACTATTCAGTTCAGGGAACTGAATGCAGGATGCCCAGCTACAATGGGTACATCTACAACTCCATCACTGTATAGGAGGCTATGAAAGCCTATATATCACTTTTGAAAGCCAAAAAAATGATAACATATGCTGTGAGATAATGTCTTCCATCTATGAGGAGAGGCAGGTGGCATCTGTAAAATCGCAACAGTATAATTGCCTGAAGACAACCTATAGAAGGACACACTACACTAGGTGACCAATCAGTGTGGATGGGTGTGGAATCCCACAAAGATATTGAACCTATCTTGACTCAAGGTCAGGGAGTCCGAGCTTGTTTTGCCTTGCAAGGCTGCACAATAGGATGTCTGGTCAAAGGCATAGTTACCAGGTATCTTATTTTTTGAAGCCTAATCCAGGATGTCTTTACCAAAGGTGTGGTCACCAGGTATCTTGCTCCTCTAGGCTGTATAATGGGATGTTTTTCCATAAGGTATTTTCACTAAATGTTTTGTGAATTAAGAAAGATGAGTTTGTCTCTACTTTGTACTTTGAACCATGGTTTCCTAGAGAGAAAGTCTTTTGGCTCCTTGCTTTGAATATAAAAAGAAAATGAGAAATAAATTCAAAGCTTCAGTACTAATTGACAGCACTTCTGACACTAAGTGTTTTTGTCTTCATCTAACTCTTATTTTCTCTCATTTCTCAATCCACACTTCCCTATACCAAGGACCATTCGAAAGGTCAAGAGGCCCAACAGATGGGGAAACATATCACATTTTCTAACATTAAGATAAAGAGTTACAGGCAACTAATGCCTTCTGAGAGTGGGAAAAATTATTTCTCCCCAGAAATGAACATCCTGACCTTTATCCAAGTAGGCAGCTATAAACACAATCACATTAGCAAATTAAATGGACTCAGCAGATTATATTTATATTATACCTTTTGAGATATATATATATATATATTTCATTGAATCTTTACTTTTACACATATATATAAAATATGTGTATACCAATATATGTAAGCAAGACATCTTTAATTATTGTTAAATATACACATATATTGTTATAAATATGTAACAATATAAAAGTAAGTCATGATTTTGATGGATATTTGGGGACACTTGGGAGGAATTAGAGTTGAGGGAGAGAAAAATAATATGAACAAAGGACTTAAATATGAAGTATTGAAAAAAGTAAAATAAATTTGAATTAAGAACACTTGTTTATGTTATAAATTGAGTCTGAAAACATGGCTCAGTGGTTAAGAGCACTAGCTGCTCTTCTGAAGAAGTCAGACTCCATTTCCAGCAACCATATGACAGTTCACAACTATCTGTAACTCCAGTGCCAAAGGATCCTGATGTCTCCACAGGCAATTCATACATGTGAGGCACAGACTACAAACAGATAAAATATCCATGTAATAAAAGTATTACACATAAAATAAAAGTTAAAATTTTTGTAATTTAAAATTGTTTTAGGTTTTATCTCTTCCTGTACCAGTATTTGATGAAAAAAAATGCCCTTAAAATGTATAGTTATTTATTTTAAAAGTATTCACAGAATCTTTAATGAATCATTATCTTTCTGTTTATTACAAATTTATAATGTCCAAATTCTATATAAAATTTAACATATACAAGAATAAAGGCAGTAATTATGCTGCTTGATCAACACAAGCTGAGTTTGTGCTCTTAGGACCTGTAAAGATGCCTAGGTGTTTAGGTGTGCAGAGCTAGAAGAATTAAGGAGAGGACTGAATGACATTCTTATTCTAATTTTTATAATATAGTGAAGACATAAACTGCTACTCTGTCTGTCCCACCTCATCTCTAGAGAATCTTCTTTCATTATAAGTGATAATAAGGTAATTTTAGAATAAATTACTCATTTCTTTCCTGGTAGTGAAAACATTCTGCAGGTTCATTTTCAGATCACTTTTGAGCTTGAACCTAAGCCTCCATTTTATTTTTATTTGAAGCTTCAACTATAAGTGCACAGCTTCCTGCCAATCATCTTTGCCTAGCTTACTCTTCAGTATATAGAATTCTTAGTGAGGACTATTTCCTTGTGTTTTCTCTAAATGATTTGAGTGGGTCCATTTTCAGGATTTTCTAATTGATGTTGGCAAGTAGAATAAAATTTTCAAGTTCACATCATCTGACTCCCTCTGTACTTGCTGATCTCTAACCTAGCTTTACTCTTGAGTGACCACCCAGTGTCACACCACACTGTGAATCTCAGCAGCATTTCCATCTCTAACAACTCAGACATTCTACTTGGCCTGTGTAATGAGGACTTCCTGTCTTGTTTACTTTCCCATGTCCCCACACCCTCTAAATCTCTTCCATGATTTGCCTCAGCGTGCCAATTTCTTTGCTTCTCTCTTTCTTTCATTAACTCCTGTGGCGAGCCGCTTTCTGGCCTGCAGGATGACGAGTCACCACACACACGATTCTTCTGGGATCACACTTTATTGGAGTACAGCTCAGTTGAGAATGGTGGAAAGGAGACCCCATGCCTGCAATGCAGCCTGCTTACATAGGGAAGCTGGGACGCCTATAGCCTTATGATTGGCACCCTAAGTAATGCCTCATTAGCATATAGCTGGTGATAGGTGTAAGAAGTGCCAAATTAGCATAATCAGGGATCACATTGGATAGGTCACTACTGGACACCTAATTAGTATAAGCAGCGCAGATGCAATAGCTGGGGAACATGACGCAATGTTCCAGCAAGTTGTGCAAGGGCCAACCGCGCCCTACATCTCCCCCTTTTTGTTTTTCTAATGGCACACATAGGATATAGCCTGTACAGGTGTGCACCTCATGATGTGCCCACCGCTCGAAGGCTGTTTCCTGCTGCCAGGATCCCTGAGACGCCTTCCTGCGTGCAAGGCCAGTGAGGGCAGCAGGGTGCAAAGGCCGTCCCAGAGGAGAATGATTCCCTATAGAGGTGCAATGGCAGCTAAAGCCTCTCTGTGCAAGGGCAATCATTATAAGTCACTAAGGGCGGAGAGCCAGGCTGCGGGGGAGTGCCCTGCATCAACAGTCAAGAGTGCCTGAGTGAGTAGGACCTTTTCACGATGTGCTCTGATGCGAATATGGCAAACCAGCCAGAGGCAAAAAACAATCCCAAATAAACAGCAGACTGCAAAGATTCCCACTCCCACCCACTCCTTGAAAAAGGAAAGGGCAGATGTGAGCCAAGAAGTAAAGTCCCCAAGTGTAACAGGCTCCAATCTTGTCGCATTCAAATGTGCGATCTGGAACTTTGCTTGAGGATCATCTTTTCGGCCTCCATAGACCAATTCCCACTTAAAAATTCTCCAATTCTTCGACGTTTATTCAAAGCATCTGAAACAACAAGGAGATAACACAAACATGCCCTAATTTCTGTACACAGCCCACTTGTATTAGGCCATATACATCTTTGATAACCTGTACTAGTAAATTTACTCTTTTGTTGGTGACTCAGCAAATGGGAATTAAACTGTGCTTGCTCCTCTAAAATTTGCAAAGTTTGAGCCACAATATCATTAATTTCCTGGGCAGACTTGACTTGGCTGGCCATGGCTACACCTGCAGTAACTGCTGCAGTTGCTGAAATGGCAATGACAGCCACAATAGTGGCTGTAACGCCAAAGCCCCTCTTATGGCATAACAGACTCATCATATGGAACTGCTCTGGGTCAGCTTCCACAGGCATGGGGACAAAGGTAGGCATTCTAACAACTACTGCTGTAGTCACCACTGATCCATTCCAACACTCTGCCAACCAACAACTGCCTGAAACGGTGCAGTTTTTACTAGAGTTAGTCATGAGAAACATAAAAGGTGACTTCAGACACACCAAAGCTGCTGACCCTGTGTAATTGCTAACCTTGTTGTTATAAGATGTTAATTTCAATTTCATCCTTGTTCCATTACCTGACTTCACCACACCTGACACATTATAAACCTTACCCAAGGATCTTTGCAAGTTCACAAGAGCAAAAACATCTGCACTGGCCCCTGTCTCATTAATCAATACCCAGGAAAAGAATGGCCATCCTTCAGTAAACCAAGTTGTGTTATCAGATTTCTCAACACTTCCCATATAGGGCCTCAAGCCAGGAGAGAATTCAAATCCCGGACTAAGCTGTTTATTTCCCGAAGTTCTATCTTGGCAGGAAGTGAAGGTAGGGAAACTACTTATAAATGGTTGACAATAGGGAGCAACTATAGGTCTTGTGGTATTTTGTCTGTTCTTATTATTGCTATGTAATGGAACTATCCCTTCATGAGTCAGGATCATGGTGGTAAAATTCACCTTGTGATTTCCATTAACTTCTGATCCTGTGCCCAAGCTTCAAGGCAGTGGGTAATGACATTGTGAACCCTTTCCACAGAAAGAGGGTAGCGTGCATTACCCCAGAACATGTATCAATGGAGACATGCACATACTGAAGCTTTCCAAAGGATGGAACATGGGTAACATCCATCTGCCAAATTTCAAGTGGAAAAATGCCTCTGGGATTAACCCCTATTTTCTGAGCAGGCAAGAATTGCACACAAGCAGAGCAGGTTCTCACAATATTCCTAGCTATCTCCCTAGAAATTTTAAATTTAGTTCTTAAAACAGCAGATGAAACATGGTATAAGCTATGAAACTCTCACGCTTGTGTTTCAGAGTCCAATGCCACAAAAGCGTGCATTGCCAGATCAACTTGTTCATTGGCTTTTGCCATAGGACCAGGTAACAAAGAGTGAGCTCGGATATGGGTAACATAAAAGGGATTGGATCGATGCAAAATCTCACCTCTTATTCCTGCTAAAAGTGAGGCTACCATACTAGAGGGTTTAATATAGGAAACAGTTTCTAAACTTTTAACAGCATTCATCACATATGATGAATCAGATACCAAATTAAAAGACTCAGGAAAATATTTAAAAATCTCTAAAACTACTTGGTATTCTACTATTTGGGGAGCATTTGGATGGCACTCAACAGTTACAGGTGAGCCTCCTTGCACCATGTAGGCTACTTTCCCAGTCTTAGACCCATCCGTGTAGATGGTTAAGGCATTGCTCAATGGTTGCCTCCTGGTGATCCGAGGGAATACCACAGGCTGCTGAACTATGAATCTTAAAAGTTCACTCTTGGGCAAATGATTATCAATTGTACCAGAAAAGGCACAAACCAATATATCTCATTCTGAGGTAGTGGCAGCCAATATCTCTTTTTGTTCTTTTGTATAAGGGACTATAAGTCGGTCAGGTGTCTTGGCAAAAGATGTAATAGATTGTTTAATGCCTAATAACGCAACCTCAGCCATCATGGATGGATAGTGGGACAAGGTTCTCATTCCTGTAAATTTAGTATGAATCCACAGTAGAGGCCCTTCTTGCCAAGGAACACCAGTTGGAAAGCCTAAAGTGGGGAGGATACACATCCAAATGGGCTTGGATTCATCACAGTGCACCAACTGTGCCCTAGTAATTGCTTGCTCTACCTTTTGAAGTGCTATTTGAGCCTCTGGGGTTAGTTTGCGTGGGGAATTAAGATCTGGGTTTCCCTCTAAAATATCAAATAAGGGTTTAAGCTCAAAGTGAGTTAATTTCAAATATGGCCGAATCCAATTTATATCCCCAAGCAATGTTTGAAAATCATTTAAAGTCCTTAAGCAATTGGTCCTAATTTCTACCTTTTGTGGTCTAACATGGGCATTCTGAATAATAGCTCCTAAAAATTCAATAGCTCCTCCCTTCTGTATCTTCTTCAGAGCAATAAATAAACTTTTATCTTTTAATTCCTTGGTTAACAAACTTAACGCTAATTCTAACAATTCCATAGAAGGGGCTGCAAGCAAAATATCATCCATATAATGTACAATTCTAACACAGGGAAACTTATCTCTTACTGGCTGTAAAGCTCTATCTACATAAAGTTGACACATTGTAGGGCTATTGGCCATACCTTGAGGAAGAACAACCCACTGATATCACTTATCGGGCTGTTCATGATTAATAGAGGGTAAAGTAAAAACAAATCTCTCCTTATCCTGACTATTTAGGGGAATGGAAAAGAAACAATCTTTAATATCTACTGCTACAACAGACCAGTTCTTTGGAATAGCTGTTAAAGCTGGTAGACCCCTCTGAATGGGTCCCATGACTTGCATTTGTTGATTTATGGCGTGCAGATTGTGAAGTAAGCACCATTTTCCTGATTTCTTTCTGATAACAAATATGGGAGTATTCCAGGGGGACTGCAAGGGCTCTAAGTGCCCCAGCTGTAACTGTTCCTGAACAGCAACATAGAGGCTGCTTCCAATTTTTCTTTTGACAGAGGCCACTGAGGTACCCACACCGGTGCAGTGGCCATCCAGCACTCTTTTGTACACTGCTCATAAACTAATTGCTCTACTAGCAGCAGTGCAGTTTCCACATCACCAAAAATTCGTCCCGCTCCATCCATCATTCGAGCTACAAAGTCAGAAAATGGGTCAGTGCTTCCCTGTATTATTTTGGTTAGGTTCCCTGAGACCTCCCCCTTATTGGAGAGGGCTCACCAAGCCCTCATATTGATGGTGTTTATTTGATTATAAACTTCCACAGGATATACTGTCTGATTATTTACCCATTGTCCTTGCCCTAACAGCATATCTGCACTCCATGGGCAGCTTCTCTCTGCCCTGACTATGTGCCAGATCAGTCACAATTGACTTCCAGTCTAAATATTGACCCATAGTTAAGCAGGCTTGGGCAATATCTTGCCAATCAGTGGGTGTTAAGGCATTGCACATAAGGCGCTGCAGCAACATGATGGTATAGTTGGCAACTACACCATCTCTTTTTGCTGCCTCTGCAAGGTCTTTAATAATCTTATGGTCAATTACTTCATAACATCGACCACGTGTGGCTGGATCCTCAAACACAGGGAAGGCTGTGGTCACCCTAGACCACGCTTCCTGGGGGATGAATGTGCATCCCAACTTGTTCCCTAAATGAAGGGGAGCAGTAGCTCTAGCCTTTACAGGATTGAAAGGCGGTGATCGGCTGAGTGGTGGGGGATCGTAGCATTCTCACTCATAGGCTGCAGCCGCCTCCTCTAGAACTTCCTCCTCCTCAAATTCAGTCAGGAATGATTTCCAGTCTAAATACTGCCCAGGATTGAGAAACGATTTGCTAAGCTACTCCAGTCACTAGGCGTCATGGCAGATCTACTCAATGCCTCAACCTGTGCTACTGTAAAAGATGCAGTAGTGTCATAAGTGCAGACAGACTCTGCCAGGGATTTCACTGTCTTAAAATCTAAAAGCTCGTGATACCTTTGCCCCTGGTTATCTTGAAAAACTGGAAAAGCCAGCGGCACGCTAGGACGCAGCTCATGCTGGACTCTCTTCCACACTTTTGTGTTTTCCGGTGCCTTAGAACAGATGCCCCCACCAGACGGGCAATACGCATGGGGGGCAATAGGCACAGTAGGGGAAACAAATCGTAATTGCTGACTCCGCCCCTCTTGGCTGCTTTTCAATATGGTGTAGGAACCCATCTATCTCTCCCACTGCTAGCAAGCAGAGCAGACTCAGAAAAAACCTTAATGAAGCAGCTCCTTAAGAGCCAAAAACATTGGATGTGAGGTTGAAAACTCCATCCTTGTATAACCTTTAATTCCTACCTTAATTTAACACTCACACCATTACTCTTCAACAGCTCTTTCAAAGCTGTGGCAATTGGGTGAGAGAAACTTACACCCATATCCTTGTCTATTTAAAACCCTTTATATCCTAAACAACCTCAAACTACCAACAGGTTAGATCCGCTCATCAGCAGAAGCCCCGTTCTCTGCTTTTTCTACAAGCAGAGTTTTCCTGCTTAATGCAGGTCCCACTATTTTCCTGTGAGACTTACCGGTTAACCCCCCTGATTACTGCAGTTCTGAATCTCCTTCAGATTCTTCTGCAGCAACTGACCAGGTCCTTTATTTGGCATGTACACTCTTCTTTCTTCTCTCTCCCTCTCTTCAGGGTTTAGCTCATCTTGAGATATATATAAATTTTTAAATTCATCTAGGATTGGGTACAGTCCTGGCACTGGTTCTGAATTTTTCTTTTCCTTTTTCTTTTTCTTAGGCCTATCTTTTGTAGTCCCTGTGCTTCCATTTTCTGATGCGCTATCCTAGCATATACTGAGAGCCTTACGTCCTCGCTGAATCCCCATCTTGTGCTCTGATCTATGAACGGCTTATTAGATGGGACACACATTTGATTTATCGCACAGCCAGGGAAGGCACTCCTTGCCAGGTTGGTGGCACCACAGCCACAAGCAGGCAAGAAAAATCAGGACAACTAGGATGAAAAAAACTGCAGCAAAGATCTCAGGCTCTAGACCTCCCAGGAGCACGCACATATCTGGATGGACTACTCACCGACGGTCCACTCTGTGAGTCAAGTTCTGAATTGGTCTTCTCTGTGGGGCTTGAAGGTTCCCGGGTTTTGACAACAATTGTGGCGAGCCGCTTTCTGGCCTGCAGAATGACGAGTCACCACACACATGATTCTTTTCGGATCACACTTTATTGTAGTACAGTTCAGTTGAGAATGGTGGAAAGAAGACCCCATGCCTGAAGTGCAGCCTGCATATATAGGGAAGCTGGGACGCCTGTAGCTGTATGATTGGCATGCTAAGTAATGCCTCATTAGCATATAGTTGGTGATAGGTCCACAGTAATCCCTCATTAGCATATAGCTGGTGATAGGTGGTAAGGAGTGCCAAATTTGCATATTCAGGGATCACATTGGATAGGTCACTACTCGTCACATAATTAGCATAAGCAGCACAGATGCAATAGCTGGGGAACATGATGCAATGTTCCAGCAAGTTGTGCAAGGGCCAACCGCGCCCTACAAACTCCCTCATTTCTTTTAAATAGATTTTGGCCTCTCATGTTTCTTTGCTCAGCAAACTCTGTCTTTCTATATTCTCTGATATATAGCCATTTGCTGTCTCAGAGGTATTCATAAGTCTACTAGGAGACTTACATAGAAATGGCACTTCACATGTTATTCTGTGGATTTTTATTAGGTATACAATTAAGCTATTCATGAAAAAACTCATAAATAGGGTCGATTATAAGCAACAGAATGTGTCTCTTTTAGTTTTGGAATCTGGAAAGAACATGATCAAAATATAAGCTTATTCAGTGGTGATGTTTTACTTTCCAATTCATGCGTGGCATTTTATCTTGTATCCTGGAGGATAAAAGGATAAAGAGCACTTCCAGGAAATATTATTTTATAAGGATACTTACTACTCCATTGAGTGTTCCACCCTTGTGGCATAATTTGATCCTAATAATTGTCAACTACTACTACCATCATTTTGTCTGTTATACATTCTTAACAAAGTAATTGTTAGGAGAAAGCATATATTCAGACTTTTATGTAACCCAAACATTCATTGAATAATCTTTGCCTATATTTAAGCTACTATATTCTTATTTTCATTGTTGTTATTATTTACTTACATGATTTCTTATAAATTAAGGTGGTAAATATTGGTGAGAACATGTGGCTTATGTGCATCATTGATGAAAATAAAGTTGAAAAGAGGTGAGTGTAAAAGTTGTCTATTACACAATGTAGAATTACTTAGCTGTTAAAAGAATAAGACCATGAAAATTCGTAAGTAAACGTATGGAGCCGAGAAATCATTCTGAATGAACTAACACAAACACAAAAAGACAATATGGTCTGCATTTGCTTATATGTAGATGTTAGCTTTTAAGTCCTCAGTATGCATGGCTCAATTCCTATAACCACAGAGTTTAGGCATAGAGAAAGGGACGAGGTGTAGGGGAACATTTACTTGAGGAGGCAGAAATATAATAGACAGCTATGGAGAGACTGGGGTGGAGAATAAAATGAGTGGACTTAACAGACAGGAAGCAATAAAGAAAGGTGGATAAGGGAGAGAAGATGGGGAGAGACAGTTAAAACCAAGACCATCTGAAATGCTATATGGAAACCTAATACAGTAGAAACTTCTTACAATAAATACATAAGTGAGAGAAATCCAAATGAAATCACCAAATAATGGGAAGAGATTGTCCCACATTAGTGTATCTTGCCACTAAATAAAATCTCTTGTGCCAGGAATTGGTTACATCTATTTGATTGTTGGCAAAAGAGGCCCTGTGAAAATTGTTAAACTGTTCAGACTATTGCTAAGGAGACTGGTTGCTTTCCTCAACTGATGCTAAAGCCCTGTTGCTGAAGATGACACTGACATATTTCATCGAGCAAGGAACAATGGGTTGGTGCCTAAATAGAGGATCAGACCTACTGAGTAGGGTGAAGGTACTGGACTGGACAATACATGCAACCAGAAGTGAAACACAAATACTAAATGCACTATAAATCTGTGATCCATAACAGTGACCCTCCTACATAATATGTAATAATGGCACAAACATTGGGGGAGTAAACAAGGACTATATGATTCATTTAAAGGACTACTCCATGAGACTGAGTACTCAGTGCCCTGGAGCCCTATTCTTCACAGTGATGACAAAGGGTTGCTCCTGTTGATTTGGACATCTCCATGGAGACTGGGCAGGGAAGTAGTGTTGAGGGAATACTACCTAAGTGAGAAGAAAATGACAATGTGCACCTTGTAGTCTTTGAAGTGACAGCATTTTAAGCTATTCTGTTCCAGTACTATTCATCCTGAGTTAGATTAGCCTTCCACAATTTTCAAATTCTCATGCTAAACAATAGCACAATGATGGGATTATGGAAGTAAGATATGGCTATTTAATGGAAAATAATTATCATTATTTCCTTATAAAACTTAATATAAAGAGTTCTATGTTAGCCTGAACTACATGGAGAGCTCTAGGCCAGCTAAGGCTACATAACAAGATTCTGCTTCAAAAGCACAACACAGTGATTTTGTAGCCAAATGGTGTGCATGGCTAATGACCTGCAGGGGCCATGTGGGTTTCAATGCATGGATGAGAACACCCCCCACACACATACACACATACTAAGCTAGTGTCCCCTGCTGCCTTAGCTATTAACCCTGTTGTCAATATAGGGGAGCACAGATGGTAGATGGCAGCACCTAAATCTGAACTGGAGTGCTGCTGTGCTGCAAGAAGTCTGTAGAGTTCTCAATCTTTAAAGAACAAATATAAAAAGGCAGGTCTGATGAGAAGATGCCTTCAGTTTTTAAAAAACAGTTTCATGAAATTGGAAGAAAGGATATTGGAGCAGAACAGGGAGCACATGTGTGCTTGCATTCACAGAGCAGGAGAGTGGGTACACTAGAGACACAGTGGAGAAGGGTATGGGAGTGATACAGAAGAACATGGCCACAGCAATGAAGAACATGGCCTTACTGAATGCCAGCTGGCAGCATGGAGTCACAACTGCTGCTCATCTGCTGGACAAAGGAGAGAAAATTCAGGTGAGCCTTCTGGCAACAGACACCATAGACAGGGAGGTATGTATGTGTGTGGCTCGCTGGCTCTCAACCTGCCAGCCCACCTGCAGCATGGAGCCATTATGGCTGCAGACCATGCTGTTTGCCCTGCTGGAAGGAGGGGCCGCAGGGTTGCAGCACTGCCTGTAGGCAGCATGCATGAAGGTTATGTCTGGTGAGCATCAAGGTAGCCAGCATCAAAGGCAGGAAAGTGTGTCAGCCTGCAGCTTGCACATGTCCTGCCCTGCATACCTGCGACACCAACCTGACTCTGGAAGGATATCTGAGATGAGTCTCTGTATAGTCCAGTATTTATGGTGCTTTAGAACTAGAAGTCATCATGACTGATGATTCCTTGCAATGAATATTTGCTTTCATAAAGCTGTTTGGGCAAATTTACACATATATATGTACATACATACAAATATACATACATACATACATATCCTCTTTGATGATGTGATGGAGAGGTGGAAAAGATACAGGTCAATTATTTTCTATCAGGAATAATTTAAATATCACCAGTACTGGAGTGATATGTAGTCTGTATGCTTTTTTGATTTCTGAAGCTTCAAAAAAAATTCCTTCTTTTAGCACATACACAAAATACACAAATCAGAACGATAAACACAGAAACATACTTAAGTATATCTCAGCATGCTGGGTTCTGGTCAGACAAAGAAGAGAAATTGTGGCTGTATGGCTGTCTAAAAAGTACATATTATTTGGGATCAAGTATCCTTCATCTCTTTACTACATTTTTAAAGTTTCAGTTATTTGCAGCAATAGCCTATTCATAGTTATAGATTAGTCTTTTGACCTAAGACTTTCACCAGAATTCTTCTGTTTAACAAAGATTTACAAAAGAACAACAGATCTAATTAACATGTGTTCCTGGAAGCACTGTACAATGTCAGTGCCAATGACTGCAGGATGTTAGGAACATATAAACACATCAATGTCTCCTGGGGTACTAGCTCAGCTTTCCAATTCCAGAAAGGTTAAGGGACTGACAAAAGGACTCAATACCTCACTCTCCTGTCATCTATTCTGCTACCACCTCCCTCTGTAGAACTACTGTACACTCCTAGAAATACAGTGAAAATAAACAATGTTAGATACTTCTTTTGACTTTAGACTCATTTTCACAGATAGCTCTTTATATTTTACAAAAGTTTAATAGCCAGCTTTTATACATAGTTACAAACCTTTTACTTATTCTACGTAATTATATTCATATCAATGAAAACATATCAAAATGTTTTCTTGTCCCTGCATTCATATTATATATATATGCTGCCCACCTAGTTCTTGTTTGTCTTTTAAATCTTGTGACTGTTAAAAAGTACCATCTGGCAAAAAAGACACACATTAGTACCTATTTAAGGTCTGCCCTTTATCTAAAAGTCTCTGGAAATTAATCTGCCCACTGAGATTCAATGCACCTCATTCAACTTCTGCCTCTCATGCTATTTCTGTGGGTTAAAACAGTATCTTGCTTTAACAAGACAGAATAAAATAAGTAAATAGCTTGAATCATACCATATAATCTTTAATATGTAACACAATGGACAAGAACATGGTGAAATGAATTTATTTTCAGATAAAACAAGGGTGTCTTATACAGAATGGCTGTAGAGGAGATGGTCATACTTCATTAATGTTTGGACAAGTCTGATGTGGGATTATCTTTCTGTACACTGTGAATGTGTATTACTCTAACTGATTAATAGTAAAGATTTTGGCCTATGGCAAGGGAGGATGAGTTTATGTGGAACAATCAGAATGAGGACAAAGAGAAAGAGGGGTGGAGTTTGGAGAGACTTAAGTAAACTGCCCAAGAAGCAAGATACCAGAGGACCCATAAAGCCCATGAACATATACCAATACATAGATTAATAGAAATGGGTCAATTTAAATTTAAGAGCTAGTTGGTAATAAGCCTGTGCTATTGGCTAAGCATTTATAGTTAATATAAGCCTCTGTGTGGTAATTTGGGAAGCAGCTGTTAGTTATATGGGAACAGTAGGTAAAAACAGGGCACTCAGACTCCATTTACCATTTACATTTGTCCATTGAGCAACAAACTTCATTTGTGTATTTTGACATTTGTTTAATTCATATCATAAAAGCTTGCAAATGAACATTAACATAATATTTTGAGTTTGTATATAGTTATACTTTGAATCTGAAGTGTCCCTTGAACATGTGTTTCAAATAGTGTGGATAGTTTGGAAGCACTGAAGACAATATCCCTGACTTGAATCATGTTATAATTGCTTATTGAATGGTATCTTGCTCAGCTTCCCTTGTTTCAGTCTCGGCTTCTTGGCCACTCCGTGATGTGGACTATGCTCTGTCATGCCTGCCCTCCATGATGTTCTGCCATGGCATTACCTAGAAAGAACTGACCTAGCCAAACACAGAGTAAAACCTAGGAAAATAGGAATTTGTTCCAACTTGTATGTGGCAAGTATTTGACAGCCAATAGAAAGGCTACCTAGCAAGCCTAAGCAAATGTTTATTAACAAGATTAATGAGTGGAATTAACTAAATAGATAAGAAATTATTTTTAGCATACTATAAATTTTTCTTATTGAAACAAAATACCTTATAATGTCATATGCAATAGAAGTGGATAACAGTTCACATTGCCTATTATTTTAAAATATTTGTCAGTGATCTTCCCATTCATTAAATAATTCCATGAGTATTTTTTCAGAAGTGATTTTTGTTTTCATGAAATGAAGTCATATTTTCTATACATTTAACCTATTTCTGAGTGCACTGGCTTTTAACTTTTTAGCATATATGAAAAAGTATTTTGGAAAATACACACACAAACACATATGCAGCTTCTATGATTTTTATATTATGGCATAGTGGAAATTACTGTTCACCTCCCAAAGGCATTGGTTCAACAATCCATATGCATCAGGTTTAGGATCAACAGCTAGATTCCTTTCCAGATGTTTGGATGTGTGATAATAATAAATACATATACAAATTTTTAGTGATATGTCTATAATATGCTTGTAGGAATGAAAGAGTATGCCCTTGAGTGCTGTAATTAATGTATCTAAGTTGCGTCTGTTTCCATACTTACTTTCTCACTTGGAAACTTAATTTTTAGTAGTATCTATTTATATACATATGTTAACTCATTTTTATTCATTTTATTTAAATTTCCTGCATTAGAATTCTTATGCTTCTACCAAAGCATAACATCTTATGTTACCACAGATGACCAAAGAACAAATTTGTATATATCTTAGAATTGTGAAGCATGTTTATTGCAAATACAATATTTGATGTGTTTTTTGTTTAATTTTTGAGATTAAACATAATCTCAACATTTCTTCTTTTTTTCTCCCTCAAAACCCTCAAATATATCCTTCCCCAATCTCTTTAAGATTTATGACCATATTTAATCAATTATTATTGTATGCATGTATGTATTTGTCTATATGTATATGCTCCAAACACAACCTGTTGAATTTATATAAAGACTATATTCATGTGTAGATACAAGGACAAATATTTGTAGATTGTCATTAGGGATTATGCTACTTTAGTATATTAGTGGTTGTAGCTTCTTCTTCAATAAATAAGACTGAATAATTAGTTAGGTTTCCCAATACCAGGTATGGCCTCTCTCTTGTAGAGTGGATCTTATCGTTAGAGAACTTCTGAGTATTGTCTAGTTATCTGTGCTGTGGCTGCACTTTTGGAGTTATTGTGACATGGTGAGAAAGTGCATTTTCTTTTTAGAATGATGAACAAAAGGTTATGGGTTTTTATTCTCATATTTGCAATACATTTTCTTTGGAATTCATAAAAAAATGTTCTCTACTTTCTTTATCCATTTATTCAAGCTTCATATATTGGAGCTCATCTTCTAGAAAATGTTGATGGATGAGGAATGAGTACTATATCTTAACACTTTGTAGTAAGTTTCTTCATACCCACACATATAATCTAATGGAGTGAGTCTACAAAATTAGATAGATATATCAAAGGTTTCTTTGTTCTTCAGCCTATACCTGATTGGAAGTCAGAATGAGTACCTAACAACAACAAATGGTCATTGAATCATCAGAAGGCCAGTTGTTTCTTTGAAAAGGATTTTCAGTTTTTAATAAGCTGATGGCCTCAGATATCAAAAGTTTTAAACATTGAGAATGGGAAACTAAAGCCATACTGATAATTGGTGGTGGTAATGAGAAGGTAAATCTATTGAGAAGCAAATAGCATTGAGAGGCATAGAATAAGTGCATATAGTCCAATAGAGCGAGAAAAAATGCTTCATGCTCCCCTATGCCTCACACTTGAGATTGGGTCACTCTTTCTGAAATTTGATTTAGAGTCAGTAAATTTTTAAAATCTTGAAATGTTTTTGATTTTATAATATTATTCTCTGTGGATTTCTATTCTTTGTGAAGAAAGTGCTTTGACACTTAGCATTTGTGGTGAGCAATCACAGTAATAAAAAAAATGTTCACTGCATGTGGTACATGCCATGGACTATATTCGTAGATTCCATATATGGCACCCACTTGTTCTAAACAGTTGGATGTATAAAAAAAAAGACGACTGTTGAAAGACTCTCTACAGGATAGCTGCATTCCTTGATATAATAGGACTTAATTATATTCATTAACTAGAAATTATATTCTCAGTAGTCAAATCTAAATGCCCTCATGTTAAGAAACTTTAAAATAAATCTGAAAAAAAATACCACATATTTGCATAAAACTGCTTTCAATAAAATGATTTTTTCCATCGTTTCTTGACTGAATTGACTAGGTTATTTTGCCTGAGAGGAAAATTGTTGGCTTGTTAAGCACTTTCAACAGTTCACATACTCTTCACATGAAACAATGTTCTTTAAAAAGATTCAGTAAGTTGGGATATGAAGTAACTCTCAAGAGGTAAAGAGAGCAAAACTCTATTCTGTTTTATTTATTTTTTAACTTTGGGGGTAGTTTCTTTTATTTTGTTTTACTTTCTCTTTCTTTTCATACATTCTATGTGTCTAAGTATTTATTGCAGAGTTATCAATGGGTTTGGTTAGAGGCCTCTGGTTTCTATTATACTAGTCATGTTGGGCCCTTACTAAGACTCTTTTTGGATACCCTGTTGTTGCCCACTGTTGTGGAAATTGTACAGCCTTGGGTTTGCAGGTCAAATTGTTTTTTACATATTTCAGCATATCTTAGATGGGGTGATGTTGGGGTGGGTCAAGTCACAACCCTAGTTCTAGGCCTGGGCTGCTGCAGGATTGGTCTGCTCATCAGTTCTCCCTTGTCCTACCACCAGGGTGAGCTCTAAAGCACTGTCTTAGCTAATTCACTTACAGCATTGAGGGGTTTAGAACCAGTTCTCCTGCTTTCACACACCCAGGGTCTACTCTTCCACACCTATACCACCAGGGCAAGCTCTGTGTTCCTCTTGAGAGGTAGATGGGCCACTCTCTGGAGTGTGACAGTTTTTGCGGTTCAGGGACAGCTCTCCTGCCTTTATGATCCCACAGCCAGCTCTTCCATCTGTCTCAGACATTAATGAGTGGGGGTGGAGGGGTGGGGTAGGGGTCAAGTCCCCTCCACCCATGCTGCCACATGTCAGGAAGAACTGACCTTGAGGTCACAAAATTAGGAAAGCTGTTCCTACCCCCTCACCAGCTGCAACACCTGGGACAACAGGCCCTGATGCTCACAGAGGTAACAATCATGCCAGCCTCATTGGTAAAGATGTGGGTATGCCAGCCTCATTGGTGTAAGTATGGAAGAGCTGTCCCTGCTCATCCTCTGTCATGTGGCAGTGTGGGTAGGGAGAGAGGTTCCCTTTCACCCTTGGCCCTTACTTCTGCATCAGATGAGAGAGCTGATCATTCCCCTTTCCAGTTGCAGCACTCAGGAAAGCAGGCCCTGTTCCTTGCCATACAGCACAGCAGAGCTGACCAGCATTAGGAGGTAAGAGTGACCCAGCCTTGACCTTGTGATCAAAGCAGAGCTGACCCCATTACTCCTCCCTTAAATTTTATTGTTGATGTAATTTGCTCTTTTAGATAATTAGATGTCCTTCTTGAATTATTTGGGATGAAAGGTGCATCAGAGTTTATCCACCAAAGAGTTAACTCTCCAGGAAAAATGAGGAGAGCTAGATCAGTGATCTTGATCTTAAATATCACGTAGAAAGCCTGCTTCTAGAAATACTTTGAGGGCAGAAAAAGAAATACCCAGCTGTGAAAATGTAAACTTAGCTTTGTAGGAGATTGTTAGTGTGACAAATAATAGGCCGGAATATTTGCTGTTAGTGTGATATCTCTGCTCTTGACTCTCAGACAAGGATAGGATCATAGCAGCCCTGAGTAGAAAAAGGTCAGATTCTGAGAACTCCAAGTAAGCAAGCTCTGGGTGAGTCAGAGAACTCTCCTCTAAAATGAGCAGTAGCCTCACAGGAAGATTCTTCTGGCAGCTGTTGCCTTTGACCTTGGAAACAAATATCCTCTGACCACATTGCCCTACAGCTGATTTGTGTAATCTTTTACTCACACCCACTTTATACTGTCTTTCAAACATTGGGGCAATATGCTCCTGCTGTCCTCAGATAGCATGTCTGTTGTTTTGTTGGAAAACAGAGTTCTCACTCAGCTAGTCTTCAGTTTTGCTAGTTTCCCCATAAGAAACATATTGTGACTGTTAATCCATCAACCTAGAGAGCTTGAAAAATCTAAAATACCCCATCTGGTTTGCTAGATGGAACAGGACACCAAACAGTGCAGACCACTAATTCTCTATTTCCCTTGTATTTTTAATGCCTCTCCTCCTGATAATTACAAAAACAATTATCCTAGAAAAATGTCTTGGTGCTTTTTTACACTGATTATTTTACCTATTGGGTGTCTGGTACATAAAAAATACTTTCTGAATCACTTATCCAGCTGCTATTTCTGACAGTGATGGCAGCTATATAAATATCAGTTTTCTTCAGTTAGATAGAACATGTGTATGTTTAAAGTGAATGAATGAGAAAAAAAGAAAGATGGGAAAGAAGGGAAAGGAGAGAGAGAGAGAGAGAGAGAGAGAGAGAGAGAGAGAGAGAGAGAGAGAGAGAGAATTTAGTAGGCAACTGAGAGGCGGTGAAAATAGAAGGATGTCTGGCCTCATTGGAGGAAAAGGACTTTGGCGGGGATACACTTAAAGGGTATATTTTTGTCTTCAGCTTTTCTTTCTCTTTCTACTTTACCATGAGCTGAGCAGTGTCTTTTGTCAAACTTTAGGACAATGTTCCCAGACAATCGACCTAAGTGATCTTAGACTGAAATCTGTCAAACCAAGGATGGAAATGTAATATTCCTTCTTTGAACTCGCTTCACCAGTTACTCTTTCTCAGTGAACCCGGGATGACGACATCGCCTCCTGGTATCTCATGCTTTAGTTGTCTACAGCAGAATATGGCTCCTTTAAGATAGTATAAGAGAAAAAACAAACATTTCTTACAATTTTGCAGTTATTATGAAGAGAGAAATATTAAACACAGTGTCTATTGAAGATCTAATCTATAGCTTGTATCTTCAACTGTGTCCTTACTTTATGAAGGGAGAGAGGCTCTGGGCCCTTCAGTCCTTACACAGGTGTGTGCTAACAATAAGATTCAGGGCTTCTGTGTCTTCAAAGTCTTCTAAGTTTATTTACTTTAAATCCTGAACCTTTGTGTGCTGCCACAGTCCTCGTGAGTTCTTTGTGCTTCTCTCCCCTTGTGTCTGTCTAGAGGGAACAAAGTTTTCTTACCTTCCAAATTTTGTACTTAGACAATCTCCAAAGCATAAAAAGACATCTTTATGTTCAGAAACAATAAATAAATTAAATCTAAAGATCTAATTCCAGATTTAAAAATTAAGGTATATAAGGTATATATATATATATCACTAATGCCATGTGATTATTTAAATGTACAATAATTAAAGCTAAATAAATAATTGAAAGTTCCTAATTCTTATATTTATCTCAACTACATCTCACTAGGAACTTGTTTGAATAGCATAGGTAGAGACACTTCTCTTCAGGAAGTGATATTCTATTAATTTCTCTACAACATAACCTTAGAATTAGAGGTCAGATAAGACCCTAAGGTGAGGTTGGTCTACTGTTTGGTTTTATAAGCCAAGCTTTATTAGAACACAATCACAGCACTTTATTATATGGTATTTTGGGCTCATTTCTCTTTGTTACAGCAAAATTTAATGGATGTTAGGCCATTTTAAAATATATAAAATAATATCCTTAATGGTTGGTTTTTGACAAAAAAATTAATAGTAATGTGACAAATTCTGACCAGTGACCTGTCTCGTAAATACTTGACGACTCTCATGATGATTTCTAGACTGGAGGCTCTGCCTCCCTCCCTCCTGGTCCCTCCAGGGAAGCAGTGTAAGGCTCCACCTTCTTCTCCCCTGGTCCTTCATACTTCCTCTTTTGTCATTTCAATCATATCTTCCCTCATGTGCTAAACTAAAAAAATCTCTTGAGAAATTTCTCAGTTATTTTATAATGAAAACAACAAAGAATCTGATTATTTTTGTAAATTTCACTCACCATAGACATTATATAAAAGATAGGGTATTAGTTTTAATGAAATAGAAATGATTCTGCCGTGTATCCTGGGATGTGGACTGGAGGTATTTCTTCTGTCTAGTGGAGCTGAGTGAAAGAGAAATTCTTTCAAACAAGGATCTTGTAACTATTTTTAGATTTTAATCTTTTGAAAAAGAAACTTCATGTTTCTACTATCAATACACAGTACTGCTTTCACTTTTTGTTGCTTTATTTAAAACAAGACGTAGCATTAAGGACATAATTTTAGATGTACAACTTTCTTATGTTTTCCCATTTTTTTATTTAAAAAGTTTTTTTTCATATCTACCACTGCTCCCCCTCCCTAAAAATCCTTCCAGTTCCTCCCAGTTCCCTCAGCCTCCTCTCACCCCATCCCTCCATCCCCCCATCCATTCCCTATGGGTCCCTGTGGGTCATTTAGGTCTGACATATCTAGCTGAGGAAGGTCTGAGTCCCCCATTCTAGTATCAAGACTGGGTTAGGTGTTCCTCTGTAGGGAATGGGCTCAGAGATGTCAGTTCATGCACCAGGAACATAGTCTAATCCTGCTATAAGAAGGTCCACAAACTGCCTATGCCATTTGACAGTCATCTACCTTTGAAGGGTTTAGTTTCTTTCCACAAAGTTTCTTCCACGGTTGTTTCTGAGTCAGTGAGCTCCTAATAGCTCCAGTAATTCTTCTCTGTGAGTCTCCTTCTCATGAGCCTGATCCCTTTGCTTATGTACTCTCTCCTTTCTCTCTCTTCAGCTAGACTGGGAGCTCGTTCTGGTGCTTAGCTATGGATTTCTGCTTCTAACTATTGCTGGGTGAAGGTTCTATAGTGACAAGTAGGGTGGTCATTCATCTGATTATAGGGGTAGTCCTATTTAGACACCCTCTCTACTATTGCTTGGGGTCCTGGCCAGTGGACATCTTGTGGGTTCTTAGAGATTTCCTTAGCACCCTAAGTCATTAGGGTTCTTTCTAACCCCACTGTGGCTCACTCTATCAAGGTAACCACATATTTGTTCTCCCTCTCTCTTGCTCCTCCAACTTAACTGTCTCCATCTCTCAGGATTTGTTTCCACCTCCTTTTGTTTTTGATTTTCTTTGTTAATTCACATATGGAACAATATTTTCTCTACAAACTACAATTTATTAATAAATTTCCCACTAGATGATATAAAATCACAGCTAGCATTTTAATTCATCTATAACCTGGAATTATATAATAGTTGTAAATAATATTTCCCAATTTTAATTGTTAGCCATATCAATCACATTAAAAAAATACTGGAATCATTGCTAAGATTTAAAAGGTAAAGAATTCTTTCCACTATGTGTAGATACAGTAATCTGCATAAAACTTTATTACACCCCTAACTGCTACTCCTTTCACCCTTCACTCAGGATAAAACCTAGACATGATGCAGTGGGTTTTCATAACACTACTAATAATACTTTTCATATTTAGCCCTGATGCAGCATTTGACACCTCTACATCAGTGTTTTCTTAGACCCATTCCTTGTAATTGTGTAATCTCTCACAAATGTCTGTTTTTCAGATTCTTCATCTAGAAAACAGGGATTGCCTCTGTTGTAAGACTGTTTGAGAGTTGAGTGAGAATTAAATAGCTCCAATATGCTCCATTCAGCTTTCTATATAATTAAATAATTATGTAAATAGTTTCATTATACTTTACAATGAGCTGTTATGAAATGTTAGCAATCTATGTTTATAACCAGAAAAAAAGATAATCATACCAGAAACAGCTGTGTTTGTACTGAAATTGTGTGTTTTGCTCAAATTAAAATTTCTGAGCTTCAGTTTTTCTATCTGTAAGGGGTCATATTACTAGGATATAGTAAGAATAAGCATTATAATGTGCGGATTGAAAAACGTGTGAAAAGTACTTCATAAGCAGCAGTTAATATCATATAAATATGGGAAGTGTATTCCATGGACTCATTTACTCACATTTTGGCATCTGGCACACAAACACCGTTTAGCCCATGACCTGAAATCTCCTCTAAAAGCAGCTTTGTTCAAACTGTGAGCAAGTATTTCAGTTGTAAATTTTGTGCTTCCTCAGACATAGGTGTACCACTCTTTGCCAACACACACTTTTTAGTCCTACGAAATGTTGCTAAAAACGTGACTTCATGGACCCTCAGAGCCAAACAAAGACTGAAATTCTGCAGTCCAAGCTCCTCATTCACAGATGATGTCAGTGAGCTCTACAGAGGTTAATCTATCCCCTCAGAGTTTTACGGTTTCATGGCCAAATTTCTTTCAGGAAGCTGGACTGACCTCAGTCTGTAGCATTTGTATCTCCACCCTTGATTCCTTGCTCATAGTGATTCCCAATGGGTCTCCAGATGTACATAGAGTTTCTACGCATTCTCTACTCCTTGAGAGAAAACATCTTGAGATCTTTTACTTTGAGTTCCTTCCAGATAAACATATTTCTGTTATGATCAAATTGACATGTATTAGCAACAATAAAATAGATTTCAAAAAAGCAGAATTCTACATGGAAACAATACCCTAGTACAATTTAAAATTATAATTAGTTCCTGAAATACAGACTCCAGAGAGCTTTATCACAAAAAGTTAGTTGCTATTGTGCTAGCCAGTCAGTCATGTCAGGATCCAAATCTGGGCAGGAGGGCATAACCCATGCCCTCCCAATCCCAAAGCAGCTTCAGCTGCAGACAGGCAAGCAGGACTCCTGCTGACAACCCTGCCTACTACCACCTCTTATCAGACACTGTAGCCTAGAAGCATCACTCCATCTTCCAAACCCATTTATACCCCGGAGACCTCAACTACTCCATGATACAAACTGTACTTGGTTTGATTTCATCAAGAGCTCATATTGTACCAAGAACACTTATTGTACCAAAAAAATCTCCTGGAGAAAAACAGACAACACTTGTACTAATTGATTGAAGAGATGGGCAGACACCAGTACAAGAATACATTCAACAACATAAAGAACAATATGGTACCACCAGAACCTAGCAGTTCTACAACAGCAAGACCTGAACATTCCAATATAAAATAAGCAGAAGCAAATGACCTTAAAAATAATTTTATAAAGATGATAGAAGCATTTAAAGAAGAAATAAAAAACTATCTTAAATAGAGAAAAAGACAAAAATGGAAGAAATCAATAAATCTCTTAAGAAAACCAAGAAATAGCAATCAATCAGATGAAGGAAAAAATATAAGACTTGAAAATTGAAATAGAAATCATAAAGATACAAACTAATGTAATAAGGAGTTTCTGGCCCAGACTAGACCCCCAGATCTTTACCAACTGTCCCAAAGTAACATACAGAAGCTTGTATTAATTTTATGCTGATTGACCTATGGCTCAGACATATAACTTGCTAACTCTCAATTTTTAATCTAATCCATAATTCTTATCTTGTTTACCCATTTGGCTTGGTAACTTTTCTTAGAGCAGCGTTTCAATTTCTTTCCTCTGCATATGCTGGCATATCATCTGACATCTCTTTGTCTTCTCTCTAGCATCTTTGATGAAGTCTCATTCTGCTCTTCCTGTTCCAAGAGTTTTTTTAGTCTGGTAGTCCCAACCACACTTCCTGTCTGCCCCTGGCCAATCAGTTTTTTATTAAACCAGTAGGAGGAACAGATATTCACAATGTATAAGAACATAGTTCCACTACAAACTGAAGTAATGCTGGAAATGGAAAATCTGAATAAACAAACAGAAATCTCAGATGCAAGCACAACCAAGAGAATGCAAGACATAGAAGAGAGAATCTGGTGTGGAAGATACAATAGAGAAAATATATTTGTCAGTCAAAATAATGCTAAAGTCAAAGAACTTGTAACAAACTTTCAGGAAATCTGGGACAGCATAAAAAGACTAAACCTAAGAATAATAGAAATATAAAAAGGAGAAAAATACCAGCTCAAAACCACAGAAAATATATTCAACAACATCATAGAAGAAAACTTTCACAAACTAAAGAAGAAAAATGTTTATGAAGATACAAGACCTCTCCAAAAAGTTTATTTGCCATATAATAATCAAAACAGCAAGCATGCAGAACGAAGAAAGAATATTAAGTGTAACAAAGGAAAAATGTCAAGTAACTTATAAAGAAAAACCCATCATAAAAACATCTAATTTCTTAGTGAAGAATATGAAGGACAGAAGGACCTGGATAGAAGTTACGAAGACAATAAGAGACCATGGATGCTAGCTCAGACTACTGTACTCAGAAAACCTCCTCTATCACTATAGACAGAGTAAGCAAAATATTCCATGACAAAACCAGATATAAACAATATCTATCCACAAATCCAGCCCTACAAGAAAAACTCCAACATATGGAAGTTAGACGAACCCATGAAAACACAAGCAATAGATAAACCCACACCAGGAAATTACAAAGAAGGGAAACATACACACAGGCCAAAAAATTAACAGGAATCAATAATCACTGGTCGTTAATATTCTTTGATATCAATGGACTCAATTCCCCTATAAAAAGACACAAGCTAACACAATGGATAAAAAACCAGAATCCTTTAATAACACAAAACTTTCCAGAAATCTGGGACACCATGAAATGACCAAACCATATGTAAAAGAAGCATTTCTAAAGCTTAAATTGCATATCAAACCTCACACATTAATAGTGGAAGACTTCAACACCCCACTCAAATCAATGGGCAGGTCTACTAGGCAGAAACTTAAACAGAAATAAGGGGTATAACAGATGTTATGTCTCAAATGGACTGAATGAATACATTAAAAATTCCTATCCAAATACAAACGAATAAACCTTCTTCTCAGCACCCCATTGAACCTTCTCTAAAGTTGATCACTTATTCAGTTATAATCAAATATGAATAGATACAAAGAATGGGCATAACACTTTATATCCTATCTAATCACCATGGCTGAAAGTTAGAGTTTAACAATAATAAAAACTACAGAAAGCCTACAATCTTATGGAAATTGAACAATTCCCAGTTGAACCACCTCTGGGTCAAGAAAGACTTAAAGAAAGAAATAAAAGACTTCTTAGAACTTAATGAAAGTAAATCCAGAACATACCTAAACTTACGGATGCAATAAAAGCAGTACTAAAAGGAAAGGCACTAGGTGCCTACATAAAGAATTTGGAGAAATCTTATGTAAGGGACTTAACAGCACACCTAAAAATTCTAGAACAAAAATAAATAAACTTACCCAGGAGTAGAAGGCAGGAAATAATCAAACTACATGGAGATTAACTCAAAGTAGTATCAGTAAAACCAGGAAGAAGACAAGATTGTTTATTCTCTCTATATTTATTCAGTATAGTACTTGAAGTTCTAGATAGAGCAATAAGACAACAAAAGGAGATCAAGGGAATACAAATTGGAAAGAAAGAAATTAAATTTTTACTATTTGCAAACAATATGATAGAACATATAAGTGCTCCCCCCCCTACCAATTCTACCAAGGAAATCCTACAGCTGATAAATACCTTCAGTAATGTGGCAGGATATAAAATTAACTCAACAACATCAATAGGCCCCTCTACACAAATGATAAAAGGGGTGAAAAAGAAATCAGGGTAATATCATCCTTTATAATAACCAAAGAAGTGAAAGAGCTGTATGACAAGATTTTAAGTCATGGAAGAAAGAAATTGAAGAAGATATCAGAAAATGAAAAGATCTCTCATGCTCTTGAGGGAGGGAATGTAAATATGTCGATCTTACTAAAAACAGGCTACAGATGCAGTGCAATCCCATCAAAATCTCAACACAATTATTCCAAGACCTTGAAAGAATAACACTCAGCTTCATATGAAAAAAAAAAAAAAAATCCCAGGATCACCAAAAATATCCTGTTTGATAAAAGAACTTCTGAAGGCATCACTTCCTGACTTCAAGCTCTATTATAGAGCTACAAATAATAAAACAGCTTGGTATTGGCATAAAAATAGATATGTGGATAAATAGAATCAAATCAGTGGCCCTGACATTAACTCATACACCTATGGACACCTGATTTTTCACAAAGAAAGCAAAAAATATACAATGGAAAAAGTAAGCATCTTCAACGAATGGTGCTGGCATAATTGGGTGCTGGTTTGTAGAGGAATGCAAATAGGTTCCTATCTATCAACCAATACAAAACTCCAGTCCAAAGGGATCAGAGATCTCAACATAAACCCAGTTATATAGGGTTGTGCCAAGAGGGTGGCAAGGACACCACAAGTGAACCCACAGAAATAACTACCCCGGGGTCATAGCAGCTTATAAACTTTAGACCAACAGCCAGGGAGCCTATATGAGATATATCTAGGCCTGTTTTTATTGTTGCTGTTGTTTTTGTTATTGTTTTGCTCTTTACTCTTTTAGGGGGCCCACTACCAAGCTTCCAAATAAATTATATTGGAGTCTTATTTTTACTATAAATGCCCAACATTATTTTGGCTTGTTTCTAGCCAACCTTTCTTAACTTGAAATTATCTCCTCTTTACCTTTTGCCTCTGGGCTTTTAATTTTCTTACTTCTGCAATCATAACTTTCACTTTTACTCTGTTGCTGGTTGTGTAGATGGATAGCTGGACCCTTCTGTCCTCCTCCTACCTTTTTTACTCCCATATTTCTCCTACGGGGCCTCATTTGTGCTCTCATTCCTGCTGGAATAGTGCATGGCTTGGTCTTGTGCAGATGATGTCAGCAGAGCACTAGCTCTGTCATGTTCAGAAGACACTATTTTGAAGTAATCATTTTCACCCTGTAGCTCTTAAAATCTCACCTCCTTTTTCAGAAGGTCTCTTAGAGGGAGAGGTCTATCCTATCTAGGCCTGAATTCTCCAAAGTCATTTACTCTCTGCATTTTTGACCAGTTGTGGATTTCTGTAATTTAACCTCCATCCACTGCAAAAAGAAGCATCTTTGATGAGGGCTAAATATAAACATTTAGAAGGTAGTTTGGTTCCATTTCTATTTATTAAAATTATAGTAGTGCATTCTCTCCTTGGGATAGTGACATTCTCTGCTATGGATTCTTGGCCAGATTTAAAGATCCTGGTTTGAGTTTCCTCCTATGGAGTAGCAGGCTTTATGAAATTAGTAGTCTTTCTACAAACTAATCAGAAATACACTGAGAAATAAATCAAGAAAATAATCTCATTTACAAAACTTGAACAAACAAACAAGCAAACAAAATAGAATGAATAAAACAAATGAGCAATGGAATTAAAAGGCCTCTACACAGATCTGAAGATGCTTGAAGATAAAAGGCCTCCAATGCTTAAGGATTGATAGATCACACAGATGTAAACATGACTCTACTCACTCACAACTGACAAACAAAACCTTATGAAACTAAAATGTTCTATATGTCAAAGAAAACATTTAATGCAGTGAAAAGTGGGAGAAATGTTTAATTCACTGTGTGAGAAAACCTTTATCAGCTATATTTAACAGAGTACTAATATCTAGAATAGTGTATCTCAATCTTCCTAATGCTGTGACCCTTTAATACAGTTTCTTATGCTGTAGTGACCCAACCTTATTTTACTGCTACTTCCTAACTGTAATCTTGCTACTGTTATAAATAATAATGTAAATATATACTATTTATCTGTAAATATCTGATATGCAACCCCAAAGCCATTGAGACATATAGGTTGAAAGCCACTGATCTAGAACATAAAAAGAATGAAGAAAACAAATAAGACCTTAAGAAATCAAGACAGGTAACCAATAAAAATGAGCTATGGATATAAACAAATAGTTTTCAAAAGAAGAAACACAGGCCTGAGTTCAGTGTAAGCACAGAAACTGGAGATTGTCCTCATCTACAGGAAAAAGGAAGAAAAGAAGGAAGGAAAAAGGAAAAGAAGTAAAAATTAACAAAAATCCCTTTTAAATACAAAGGAAACTAAAAACAAGAAATATAAATGGCTTAAAAACACTTACACAAGTTTTCAGCACCATAACCAGGAAGGAAAAAAATTAAAATTGCTCTTAGATTTTATCTCTGCAAATTTTAAATGTGCTCTGATGTTTTTGTTCTTCATATAAAAATGTGAAGTATACAAAGGATTTTTTTTTAGTTATTCATTTTGTTAGCACCTCGACCCTATTAACTGTAGTTATCACGAGGGTCATGAAGGAAAGGTCGTTAAGTTAAAGCATGAAAAACTAGTGAGTTAATTTAATAGAAAGTAATTCATTGGGAAAGTGTATATGGCACTTTGCAGCAGTAGCGGGGAACTGCACAAAGTAGCTTGGTGTGAGAAAAAAAAAAAAGGTTACATTATAAAGAGTCCAGCCTCTAGCACCTCAGCAGAGTATTCAGACTTGACAGAAAATCAACCCCCTTGCCAAGACTACACTCCGCTCTTAGAGCTGTTAGAATTCAATACTGCTGCTACCAAGTTTTCTAGACTCGGACAATTTTTTTTCCATTAAAATGTTCCAAAGGATTCTTAAAAGCCAGACTTAGCAGGAACTTCACTAGGGCAGGGGCTTAGGGATCACTTTTCCCTTAGGACTTCTGGGATATTTATCTTTCCTAGAAGATTCTCTGTTCCAAAATGAGAAGTGATTTTCTTGCTTCTTATTTTAGCACCCTTGTGTGCCCCTCAATGTACTTGAAATTTATGCGCACAGTGTGGTAGAAGCGTGTCTTTTCCCAGTGTCTCTGGTTCCTATTTTCCACAAATGATCCTAACATACAACTGATCTATGTCTTTTTTTAAGCACTTACTGTACTGTTTTCTAGTGTGAAACAGAAACTACCTTATCTTCATTGCTTTGTAAACTGTCTTTACCCATGGGTTTCCGAGCCAGTTGCAGCTGCATTAATCTAAGTGATGCTACTGTCCATTCTTCCCTTAGAACTTCGCGTGTAGACACTGCTTCCAAACTGAAGAGCCCTTCCTATAGAGAGGATCTTAAGACTCCGGAAGTTTAGGAAACTCAGAATCTTACAAGACTCACAAAAACCCTCCCTAGGCTTACGTAACAAAAAGCAGTTCATGGGAAGGAAACTCTTGTACCAAACTGCCAACAGTCTGTGCAGGATACAAATTTCTGGAGTGGTCACTCAGGCTGGGTGGGGGGCTTTCTGCTGATGCACTTGCCTTTGAGTTGTGCTCTGGGAAGTGACCCCAATAAACGCACTGGTTCACTTAGCTAGGCTTGGGTGAAATCATTTCTTTGATCTGTCTTCACTGTCTTATGTGGCATTTATTCACATCTCCCTAGGCAATCACAAAACAGAACCCCTGGCTTTCTGTCTGAGCCCTAGCCTTCCTGGAAGCTCACTGGAAGGAAGTTCACAGGCTGCTTTGGACAGTTGAGCTGACAGAGCAGTTCCAGGGCTTCTGGTAAGGCAGAGCTGTGCAGTCTTGTTCCTTTTCTCCTTCTTCACTGGATGAGCAGGACCAAGATTTTTAGGAGGCAGAACCAGTTAAAAAGAGGTTCAGTCTCTGACATGTTGATGTTCCCTGCATTATCTGTTCAGATTCCAAAGACTGACTTTTATGTGTGAATTTGCACCCCACCTCATGTGTGTTTGCAATTCATGTGCTTGGTGCAGTTAGATGGTTGTGATCCACATTGTGGGTGCTGGCAGCCAACTGCAGGTCTTCTTAAAGAATAACAAGTGCTCTTCGTCCCTGAAGCACTTCAACCTTCCATAAGACACTGTGATTTTTAACTTTTGCCCATAGTCAATATTAAAACAATTAGGATAAAAATTGATTACTCCACTTCAAACAAACAGACATATAGACAATTATTTTTTAATAGACAGGAATATAAACCAGGCATGGTGACACACACCTTTAATCCCAGCACTTAGGAGTCAGAGGCAGGTGGATCTCTGAGTTTGAGGGCAGCCTTGTCTACCGAGTTAAAAATCCAGGATAGGTTCCAAAAGCTACACAGAAATACCCTGTTTCAAAAAACAAACAAAACAAAACAGGCATATAAGTTGTTTTGTCTATTCAAATATTTAATATTCTTCATTAAAAATATAGCTTCTTTCATATGACTCATCCTTCCTTTGAGCTCACTTCTGTAGCATATAGTTCAGATTACTTTTGTAAATTGAATTTTACATTTTCCACTCACCTCCTCTACTAGGAAGTTACAGATTTACATGAGGGAACTACTCAAACTACCTAAAATAAGTTTATTAGTAATAGCTTCTCAGCTATACTTGGGGATGTTGATTCCATAATCACCCTGCCTGAAATCTCTACAGTAGTAAGAAGTTTCTGGCCAGGCTTAGTCTTGAAGTTCAAATGAACCTCTCCTGCCCTCGGTCCATGGCCCATGGCCTGGACTAGCCCAAGACTCGAACTTGAAGCCCCACTTGGTTCTAAATAATCCAAGGCTTATATTAATTACATGCTGTTCGGCCTATAGCTCAGGCTTATTGCTAGCCAGCTCCAACATCTCAACCCGTTTCTATTAATCTGTCTTGCCATATGGCCCATGGCTTACCTGTGCTCCATTATACTTGCTTCTTGGATGGCTGGTTTATGCCTCTGACTCTGTTCTCCTTTTCCTTTATCTATGCTTGGATTTCCTACCTGCTTCTAGGATGTCTTGCCACAGGCCAAAACAGTTTCTTTATGAACCAATGAAATTCACAGCATACAGAGAGACATCCCACATCATTCTACGTTGTCCTTCTCTATCACCCTCAGGTTAGTGAATCTCAGCAGCATTGTCTGAATTGTAACTTGAGCCAGAATGTTTGTGGAAGCTTTCTGGTAACAAGTCCTTGGTCATAATAAAAAGATTTTCTTGGATCGGAGGGGACCTGTGTTCAAGTCCCAACTACTGCCTAAAGACTCACAACCATTGGTAACTCTAGTTCCAATGAATCCAGTGGCTTTTTCTGGTTTTCAAGGGCACTACATGCATATGGTCCACAGACAAATGCAGACAAAACACCAATACACAAAAAGTAAAAAAGAAACTTTTTTAAAAAAAATTGTTAAGATTTCAGTCTGTTCTTAGCCTGACAATACTAACAAGTATATTTGTCTAAAGAGGTATCTCCTGGTTCTGTAAAGACTGTCTTGTGCTTGTTCTCTACTTAATGCTTCAGGAATTGTTTAGAGTGAGTTAATGGATTATGCTGAATTCAATGAAAAAATCCTATTTTGCCATTAAAAACAAAAACTAGAGAATTTAAGAGAGAAAAGTAGGAAGAGTTGAGTCTGGCTGTTTCTAAGGAGCTCCAAGGGTTGGCAGGGCTAGCTGCATTCACCACTGCCCCTGGCTTTCTATGCACATTTTGTCGGCATACCAATAGGACCCCCAACTCTGTACAGTGTAATTACTAGAGTCAATATATATTGTGAACAGTATTGATAGTGACAAAGGCCTTCATAATAACAGATGTAAGGATAGCATTAAGTGTTACAAAAAAAAAAAGCAATCATGCAGGGCTTAGTTATCAGATGAAGATGAGTCTGTTGAAAGTTTCAGATCAAAATGGCATACTAGTTTTAATCAACTTTCTAAAGTTCTATTACAGCTTTGGAAGAAGTATACTGATTAAACAATCATAAACGTATAGTTACACAAGAAAACAGAGTGTCATGAGGTGTCTGAAGGGAATTTTAAAACAAGGAATCAGAGTTTAGTGTAATAAGCAAGGCAAGAAACCAACAGCCATATACAGATAACAAGGAATACCTTAATTGAAAGGCAAGTATGCGGGGCTTTGGCTACAACATTGTAAGGATTCCTGGCTTACACTTTTGAAAACTATATTTTTATTGTGTGTAGTACGTGAGTGCCCTCTTGGCATATGCATGTGAGTACAAGCATCCTTGGAATTCAGAGGCTTTGGATTTCACAGAGCTGGAGTTACAGAAAGTCAGACACACCGTGATGTGATGTGGATGATGGGCACCAAAGTGTGGTTTTCCTCAGGCTTTAGTTATTGTATAATTTTTAATTCATCAGTCTTGGATCTGAATCCTCCACTGGTTCACAAACAACAGTAAATTAATGCTTTTAAGACCTAGACCAAGATTTCACTCTCTACAAAATTAGTATTAGCAGGGCATCTATAAATTATAATTTTAGTTTCCTATGTAACTGTCTCACAGCCTAATTACAACTGCATAGCAGACATGGTACAGACAATGTGAACAGTCAGAGAGAGAGAGAGAGAGAGAGAACGGTATGAAGGAGAAAAAAGAGACAAAGACTGACACACAGTGATAGAAACAGGCACAGAGAAACAGAGACATACATAGAGAAGCACTGAGAGAAATAGAGAGACAAAAAGAGAGAGATACATGCACAGAGAGAGATAAAAACCTCATAATGACTTCTCTGGCCACTCATTTCCTGATTTTACAGACCTGTGTGCAGGAAACCATATCAACAGTAGACGTAAACTTAGGTTTTCCCCCGAGAAGACAAAATTTAATGTATATATTCATGAACAGCAGGGCATACATTATTATGCCTAAGGATATGAACCTCTCAAATAAATTTTTCCTGCCTTCTGTGTGTCATAAAAGTCAAGGTTACTCAGTAAACAAGGTGAATCATTTACTGTCATGAAGAAGCATTGAAAATTACTGGAATGAATGCAATTCCAAATGCACTGTGTGCAAAATTAATAAATTCAGTTCTATTATTTAACACGAATAATAAAACTATGTCATTGCTATTAGTTCAATTCAAACACACTCATTTATTCCTCTGTTGATTAAGGCACCAATTAATAGAAATTACATCTATTGGGTAAATGAAATCAATTAGGTTAATGAGACTTTCACAATTGCAATCAAGGGAATACTTTTTATACATGCAAATAAAATTGAAAGAAGAAGAGTGATACCAACATATTAGTGGATTTCAACTCATTGGGCAATGTGTTCAGAGACAGGTTTAAATTTTGCTACCTCATCCTAGTGGAATTTTAAGTAGAAAACTTCAAATGTTATTACCTCTCAACACTGAAATTTTGAGACCCTATTTTTTTTCTGAGAGCATAGAGAAAAGCAAAGATTGAAATTCTTATAAATATTTTTATCAATTCTTTGAACATTTTATAGGTATTTTGATTAAATTCCTCCCAATTCTACCCAGTCCAAACTTTACCTCTTTCCTTTTTCTTTGTTTTTGACACGGGCTTCTTTGTGTAGCCTTGGCTATCCTGGAACTTGCTGTGTAGACCAGGCTGGATTAATGGTGTTCACCACTGCTACCTGATCACCCTTACCTCTCTAGTCCCAGCTCTGTTAAACTTGGCTTCCCACCTCAACTGGTTTTTACTACCCATGTATGTATTGGCATGAGCCTATACAATAAAGTGTAAATGACCTACCAAGAACCACACCTTTGAAGAAACTTGATTAAGCCTTCACCAAGAGCCATCACCTCTCTGGGCCCCAGTCAAAGGTGAGTACTCATAAATCCCTCCTTACTCCATCCAGGGCACTTACTGGCTTCTGCTTTTGTTTGTCTTATGTAGGTAACTACAGCTACTTAACTTTATTCTATTATTTTAAGATGCCATTGTTGTGTTTATAAGCACATCTATTAAATATAGCACAAATATAGTAAACAAGACCTTCATGAAAGAAGAAAAGGACTAGCAACCTTGAATAAATAAATTTAGTAAGCAACAAGACAGAGATATAATAAAATGGGTTAAACTTTTTTGAAAAGAAAAAAATTAGAGGTGTGAAAATATGGTGCCACACAAGTAAATAGTAATAAAGTGAACTATTTTATCATCATGCAAACTGGTGTTTTGAGCAGGAACCTTACTGTATGCATGCATTTAAAAATATAATATAATAGAATTATAAGAGAAAATTTAAATTAATACTGATTTACTTATAGAGATTTTATTTTATAATACAGAAAACAGTTGGAATAGTACTAGTAAGACTATATTTAGTTTTCTTTTAGTCTGTAACTTTGAAATCATAGTGGATAGCTAACCAACCATTCTTGGGCATATACCAAAAGTGTACTTCATCCTACCACAAGAACAATTGCTCGATCATATTTTTGTGGCTTTATTCATAATAACCAGAAACTGGAAATGACTTAGATGTCCCTCAACATAAGAACTGTAAAACAAAATGGAAGACCACCCAGCTGTTAAAAAAGAATCAACATGGCATTTCCATGAAAATCAATGGAACTAAAAAAATAATAATCATAATCATCCTGAGTGAGATAACCCAGACCCAGAAAGACAAATATGGTATGTAGCAATTGAGTAAATGATAACCAAGCACATTTGTTAAATATGACACAAGCAGATTAAATTATTCACAGACCCAGAGAGTTAGTTATATAGAGGGAACAGATGGCTCTTCCTGGGAAGAAAATATAGTATAGACTTCATGGGTAGCCTGGGGCATGAGTAGAGCCAGGAGCAGAGAGATCAGAAGGGGTGGAATGAGAGAGTGTGAGGAGAGATAGCTAGAACTGAGGGAAATTTGCAGAATGGAAATCTCTTCCAGTTCCAGTAGAAATTCCTGGAACCTATGGAGGTGATATTAATAAGGACTCCTAGTAATAGAAGACATGGTTCCTCAACTGGTCATCTCTTGAAGCCAGGTAAGGCTTCCAGTGATAGGTCTGAATTGCAGTCACTTGAGTTGTTGACCAAGGGAGTTCTATGGAAATCCTTAAACAACCTGGACTGATGCTAAGACATAAAGATGCACTGCAAATTGAAAGCAGGATCCCATTGCTGAAGACAACATGCATACAATTCACTGAACATGGAGAAGTCAATCTGGTACCTACATGGAATGTTCATTACTATGTTTTAGTGTCTTTGGTGCTACAGACTACATAAAAGAAATGTGGACACCAACACAACTTCTAAATCTTTGACTTAGAATCTGTCCTGCCTGCAAGATGTGCTGGGGCAAAGGTGGCACAGGACTTGTGGGAATAGCCAGCCAATGTCTGATTTGATTTCAAGCCCACTCCATGAGAAGGCATCTATATCAACACTTGTCAAGTAACCAAGAAACAGAGACTAGATAGCTCATAGGCCTAAAGTAAAACAAAATAATCAATAAAATGTTTTCTAAAAAATATCTTATGAGAACTGGATAGATGGCTCAGAAGTTAAGAGCACTGGCTGCTCTTCCAGAGGACCTGAGTTCAATTCTCAACAGCCACATGGTGGCTCACAGTCATCTATAACAGGATCTGATGTCCTCTTCTGGCATGCACTTATACATTCAGTGCACTCGTAAATAAAATTAAACAAAGTTAAAATTAAAAAAGAAATCTACTAAACTCAAAGATCAGTGCCTTACCCTGTCATCAGCAGAGAGACTTTCTCTGATACTAGATTGGTACAGATGCAAGACCCAGACATTATGCAGAGGGAGTCTAAATTCAAAGTCCCCATCAAATCCCTGTCCTCAGAGCTCAGAAAATTTCATCAAAGCCAACAATGAGGCAGAAAGAGTGTAAGAGTCAAAGGGGATGGAGGACACTCGGGGGACATGATTCAGCCCCCAGGATTAACTGAGGAGCAAGGTACATATGAGCTCACAGCAACTTAAGCAGCAAGTACAGTACCTACCAGGGTCTACAAGGGTTCTGCAGATTTTCTGTAGCTATTGGCTTAATATTTCTGTGGAACTCTCAATGGGTCTCTTACTCTTGTGCCTGCTCTTGGGACTTACTTCTTCCTCTTGAGTTTCAGTGTCCAATTTTGATAAGAAAGTATTTACTTCATTTTATTATATTTTATTTTGTCATGTTTGCTTGTTACTTTTTAGAAACATGTTATTTTTTAAAGAGAGACAGAAAGGAAGTAGACCTGCAGATAGTGGGGGATGGTGAAAAGTGGGAGAAAGGGAATCAGTTATCAGGACATATTTTATGGAAAAAGAATTTATTTTTAATAAAAAGAGCATGGTGTGATATATGCACATAATGGATTTTTAACCTACATTGGAAAAAATGAAATTGTGTCTATTGCGGCATCATGGATAAAGTTGGAGATTATTACACAAAGTGAACTAAGTCAGTTCTAAAAAAACAAATGTTGTATATTGTCTCTCTCACTAATAGACACTAGATTTTACATACAGAAGAAGACTATACAAGACTCACCAGAAGGGGAAGAGGGTAGAAAGGGAAGAGCAGAAACTTTGAAGGATGAATATCATCACAGTGCTTTATGCACATGCATTAACTCTTCTCATGCAACCTATTACTATATGCAATGAATATATACCAATAGGATAAAAACTTTTAAAAAGTAGTGAACATGATTGCAGCCTCAAAACATAGGTGTTTCTTCTCAAGAATATTTTACAGTAATCTTGGAAGGTAGAGTTGATGTCAACTTCCCAGACAGGCAATGTATAAGCTTCAGACTCTGGAACTGCAAGTGTTGTATTGTGCTTTTGTCACAGCCATGTGAGAACGAGGGTTCAGAAAAGTTGGATAGGAAAACACTGATTTTCTGACTCCTGTCATTGTAAGATGAAGGTCGTTTATCTGTAATCCAGAAATCACACACAACTATGAACTTACATGTGACTATTCCGTTTATTTGTAAGTGCTACAAAACTCAGACATTTTGCAGTGGTAAACCATTTCAAGTAATATTCCGTTGTCCAGAATTTAGGTCAACAGGCACAAACTAACCTCCAAGCATACTGTGAAATGTTTGATCAACTATACTTTTTCACACAGTGTATTGTTTCTAAGAGGAAGGATGGTGGACATCAGTATGAGGTAAAAATTATTGCCTTAGCTCCTTAATTATTTAGAATATACTTCTACGTGGTGTGAACATATCAAAACTAAAATATCCTAACAAACAAATAAATGAGAGTCTTGTGTTAAGAAACTCTCATGTAAGTTTTCAGACTATTCCTCTGCATAACTAAAGCGACTTCTGGGGCTACTGTAGCAAAGAACTGTGTTAGGGATTGTTTCACAGTTTGAGATGCTTAATAATCCTAGATGAGGGTGCCAGCAGGATCAGTTCTGTTCTGAGAGCTATAAAGGAATAATTTGTTCCACTTATTTTGCTGGCTTGTAAAGTGCCTTCTTCTTGTGTATGCTCTGAGTGTTTGCTTGTGTCCAGATTCCACTGTTATAAAGACACATTGTCAAGGGCAGAACCCACTATTATGACTTCGTCTCACCTAACTAGCAACATGTGCACATCCATATCTATAGTGAATTTGTTTCCAAACTTTCTACAGGCTAGAATCCCAACATATAGATTAATAGATGCAACTGAAGCCAAAAAGTATGGGTGACACTTTAAATTCTGTTTCCTTTTCAAATAGTTTATTATGTGGTGTTTAATATGTTCAAGTTTAAAACATACAAATTATAAACAAAACTTCTGAATGTGTTATTTACTTCTTATATATAAAGGATATTATTTGTATCTTCAATATATTTAAATGTTTCTTACATATTTGCTAGTCTTCAGGGAGAAATGTGTGTAGCAGTGTCCATAGGGGATGACAACCAGAATCCTCATGTTTCACTTTTCTGTATGTTTATGATGAGTGTGTGTTTGTGCCCATTTCCTTAAATTTTAGGAGTTTTCATATGCTTAGAAAATTCTTACACATATATTCAGCCTTATGCTTGCATCTTTTATATCTGAATATTTTTATTTTTTGGCATTCATTTGATGTCTGACTTCAGTGCTAAACTGGTGGAGAATCCTAGCTACTGCACTTCATTCTGAATGCTGCTGAAAACTGAGTGGTATGTGTGAGCGATGACTTTTCCAGCAGAATGTGAAGGTAATTGTAGTAGTGTGTAGAGCACAAGAACAGAGAGGGACTGCTTCAGACATGAAGGCATAGTGAACAAGCCAAGATAAAAGGAAGACTTGGAGACAAAGGCTACATTCTATGTCAGTTCCTTCCAAGTCTTTTACACCGTGGAAGACTTGTTAATGAATAACTACTATTGAACACATGCCAGGAAAGCAAACAGAGGACTATTCTACTATTAGTTACATTTTTCATTCAACGGTTACACATTGACTAAATATTTCAGATTAACCCAAAGTATAACAGGGAGACATGCTTAGGTAAACAAGTCAGGGGAAAGGAAAGCGAGGAAACTGGGTTGATGTAAAGTTGACCACAGATGAAGCAGCTCAGTGCCAAGAAAAAGAGAGAAATGGAAGTGCTGGATGCCCAGATCTGATGTGGAGAAATGTGTAGTTCATTTCACTAAGCCCCACAATAAAACCTGAAACCTAACTTGTTCATCTTTAATGGAAAAAGAAAAGGCCATTACCTTCTTAAAAGTGCAACTTCAACTACCAACAGTTGTTGGTTTTGCTCTTAAGTCTTGGTTACCAAGATTTTAAAAAATAATTTTTTGATAAATATTCTTATTCATTGCCTACATTGGCAAAATGTGCACAAGTTAAACATCTGAGATTCTCATTATGCTTTTCATAATGCAATAACACAATCACTTCTCTAGTCCACATTGTTATTCAGAAACAGATTCAATAATCAGTTTTCCATACCTTTTTGTTGTGTTTGTTTTTATTTTTATTTGGTATTGATTTGTTTTGTTTCTGAACTTGCAATTCTTCTGTTTCAGTTTTTTCAGTGTTGGCACTAATGCTATGTCCCATGCTTCTGCCCTCATTCATTCTTTCACTCCTCAGCTAGTCTCTGGAGTCATTTACTACATTTTGAAACATTATACTACAAAATTCCCCTGATAACTCAGGAGTCCACAGGTTTCTATAAATATTCCATTTTATCTAGTAATCTGCTATGTAAATAATCTATTTTTTCAAATTCTTGCCTTTTTTCCTTTTATTATTATTATTATTATTATTATTATTATTATTAACAAAGAAGTCACACTTTCTATCTTTGTATATCCTTATTCAAGGTCCCTTCCCCTTCCCAACACATCAGGTCATTCTCTCTTCTCCACAACTCCCCATCCCTTCCCTGGACAGGCTGCAGGCAGTCCCATGGTCCCACTGCCCCAATATTGCTTAGTTCAGTCTCCACTCCTGGCAGATGCAGTTTTCTCCCCCCAAACTCAAGTCAGATGTTCCTCTAGGGGGAGTGGGATCCAAGGAGAAGTCCAGGGTGTTTCTGATCCCAAGCTGTTCAGTGGTTATGGCTTGCAGCTTGGGCATGCTTTGCTTTTTTCTTGTTTGTTTGCTTGTTTGTTTAGAGTCCACTAATGAGTGAGTACATCCCCATAAATAATCTATTTTAAAGTGACACAATTGAGTTATTGCTGCTTTTTATTTATTGATTTTTTTTCCATAGCCAATATCATGTTTCTAAAATTCCTTTCAAGTTAAAGATATATATAATAAAAAGTCCAACTCAACTTTTGTTTCACAGTTTCATGAAACAGATTCTCCCAACATATTTACATTTAAACTATTAAACACATTGGATGCTGCATTTAAACAACAATTTCTAATAAATTACCTTCCAAGAAACAGAGGTCACCTAAATCTGAATGTCTAATCTGTCAGCTTGAAGACACAGTTCAGTATGAAGAGCTCAAGCTGGGAAGACTTTGACACATTTCCAACATTGAAATCAATCCACTTGAGAGAATAAAACATTTTTAATCAGACCTCATGAATAATAATTTTAGTCTCAATGACATATTTTAATCTTGAAAAAAACCCAAACAGGTAAAAACCTATGAATTTTAAAAATGCTGCAGAAATGCAAATGTTCTGTCTTGAAATCAGCTACAACCTTTACTCACCTGGTCATAATTTCCTTGGCCTAAATGCTTCCCTAGAAAAAAATCCCCAGGACTTTCTCTTCTCATTCTTATAGTAGGAACTGCTTTTTTCCTAGTCACCTGAGCAGAAGCAAGGAGTTCATTTCACTGCATTTCAAATTTCCAAGCAGGACAGATCTGGTCCTTTACTAAAGAGGCATTTGAGCTGTGGAGAAGGTTGGTTCTAATGAACAAACATCTCTGTTCTCCCCAGCAGATCCAGGAGGCATATCTGAGCTGCAGCTCCAGACATCCTTCACTGCAGACAGCGCAGGACAGCACTCTTTTGGTGCAAACACCTCCTAATTAGTGTTGACTTAACAGCTTCTATACTTACCATAATCTATCCTCATCCTTTGATTCTTTGGGGAGGGGACAGGGAATACCTAGTAAACCTGCAACCATACAGATTAATTTTTAATTCCTCATATTTCTACATTAAAGATGTGATTACTTGTGGATAATCATTAGAAATACCCATTTTAAGGGACATTACTTACAAATAAAATTGCAATGTGTGAGAAAACCTAACTTGTATCAGGTTATTGAAACCAAATATGCACATTTAATTTTTTTACATATACTTATGAAATACATAAAATCCTTATTGTGCTATCTTTAATGCTTTCTTCACCTCAACATTGCTTCTTTCTCTTTTGGCTTTGCCATGTTAAACATTTATAGATATAAATTAAAAGCCAAAAATAAAAATGTGGCCTACTTGAAATCCTCCCTGTTGTTTAAATTTACACTCAATCCCATCCTTTCAGCATTAATAAAACCTACTGTTTGGCTCCACAAGAATAAGGGATATACTGTATCATGGATACAGGGTCTCAAAACAAACTTACATGATTCTGAACCACAAGAACCTTATGGTCTCAGTTTGTCTATATGATGTAGATGAATATACAGATGTCCATTATTTAAGAAAACAACCTGTTTTGAAATGCTCAAGAAAATGCCAAGATGCGCTCTAGTCATGATTATTTATAGACCTATTTTCTGTGGCACACTAATATTTTAAAAACCCATCTGTTTTGCTCCAATATTTTTATATTTCCTAAACATTAAAAATGTGGACATGAAATACTTTATTTTTTTATTTTAAAAGTTTTTTTTTTTTAAATTTTACATACCAACCACAGTTCCCTTTCCCTCTGCTCCTCCTAGTAGCCCCCAGGTTCTCCCCTTAATATGATCTACTGTGTTAGTATTAATTTATTTGGAAAAACAAGTCACAAGGTGCTAATTCATGAGAAATGTGGCTCCTCCCCCATTTTCCCCTTGCTTTAAAATCAAGAGATGCATATAATTTAACCAGGCTGGCTTTGGGTAGCAACCAGCATGGGGCTAAAATGCATTGAGTCTGTTTTCTAAGGAAATACAATACTGCACATTTGTGATGCATCACTGAACAAAGGTCAAGTAGGGTAGTTACCACATAACACAGCCTCAAACTACCCTGAGTGGAGTAATTCAATACAGCCTGTGTGTTTCTTCCACATTAACAAGTGGATCACCAATTTCAGCAAACTTAAGCCCAGCTGTAAATTTATGTTAATTATGCCTTCCAACAGATCCTTCTCAGTTTTCATGACTTCACCTAACTGAAAATTCACTGGTCAAATCAAAACAAGGCTTGAAGACATTTACTTTTAATTGTCAAATTAACCAAAAATAATCATTTGCCATTTAGGATTTTATAAGGTTATAAGAAACTCTTAACAATAATGGTTGCCTTAGAGAATAGTATAATGATCAATCTATGTTTGGTAACTATCTTTAGGGAAGTTTAAATACAATTGGTCTTTAATCACGACCATTAGAAGAAATAATGTTAGAGAGCAGAATTTACATAAATCCTAAAGGACAAATTTCTAAACAAATGCAACCTAGACTTAAAATTCTATTAAAACTTGAGGCTTTTACTCAATGTATGGGAAAGAAATAATTTATCTTCCTAAAGTGAATGCATTGTCTTATTATTCAGCACCTGTGGAGAAATTTTGACATAGTTTACATTTCAAGCAGAATAAAGAAGTAATAGAAATGAGTCCGAGGCTTATTTATTTATCCTGTATCTATATGATATTTCTATACAGCAGAAGTAAGTGTTCAGCTTAGAAGACGTTCAGTGCATCTTCTAAGAAAGAAATCTAAACATTTGACATCTGAATATATGTCTCACATATTCTTCAAAAGTCCTTCACTTTGCTCATATAATAAAGGTCTTTCACTTGGCTTTTATAATAAAAGACCTCCCACTTTGCTTTTATAATAAAAATCTCTCACTTAGCTTTTTTTCTCTTCTTTATTTATTTTGTATTTATCAAGAAAAAACAGTAAAATGAATTTAAAATGCTGAGAAGTTAACAATAACTATAAAGAAGATAAAAATCATAAGCATGACTTATCAAGGATGATAATGCAAATAAGATTGCTACACATATATTTACTTTGTGTTCAGCTTTCCCTCTGAGTTTTTTTTTTCCATCCCTGTATATTCTTATTCAAGGTCCCTTCCCCCTCTCACCACATCAGGTCATTTTTTCTTCTCCACAACTCCGGATCCCCTCCCTGGGCAGGGAGCAGACAGTCCTATGGTTCCACTGACCCAATAATAAGCATCTGATGAGCACTCTTCATAGTCAGTCAAAGACAGAGAGAGTTTCAGTTTGCCTTTGTTCTCAGAAAATGTAACTGGAAGTTTACAATTCAGACTTCTTGAAATTATACACTCTTAGCCCATGAGATGTGACACAATAATTCTCACATGAAATCTCATCAGCCTCCGTGGTGGAGACTGACTGTGGCATTGGAAATGAGAGAAACTGTCTCTTGGAGATAGGAGTTCACTTTCAGAGCAGGTTGCTCATCTTCCTCTACTCTCTAATTTAGACCTGGAAACCAGAAGGGAGTGAGCAGTGCACAATGTCTGAGACTGTTTTCTTAAGATAAAGTTACAAGTTTAGTTTTCACAGAGGTTAGAAGTGGTTGTAGTGATTTCTCTGAAATATGTTTAGGTTTATTTCTCAACAAAACAAACTTGTATTCTAAAAAATTAGTTATTACTGCCTTGTTGTCCTTAGAAGCATACCTAGTTTTGGGATTTGGAGATTTTTTTAAAGGATATTTAATATCCTACAGCCATTACAAGAAATTTTTGCATATGCATTTGCTGAAATTGAAAAGCATTAATGACATCTTTATTATAAAATAAATGTTGTGTTGATTTCATGAAAAGTCTATCAATATAAAATGATTTACATATAAGATGTTAGAAGATATTGTGTGTTTAGAAATGTCCAATATGTTTTTTTATTACTCATGACATAAACAAAAGTTCTTATGTGAAATTTCATTAAATTTATTTATTTTTAGATGTATTTGAAAGTCTCACACTTTAGTATATATATATATATATATATATATATATATAACAGTAAATAAGATCCTCTATGCATAACGATTTATAACCTGATAGACAATATCTACAGTATCCTACTATATATTAATTTAGGACTTAAAATAAACACAGGAGGTTATAATTTCTGTTATAGATGAGCACAATGATAATCAGAGAGATTAACTTAATTATCCAGAAGAGCCAAAGCCTAATTCAAAGAAGAGGTGGATTCATAGTGAAATTTTCATTGTCACATAGTTTACTCTACCTAAGACTTATTTTTATTTATTAATTTTGTGTGTGTGCGTATGTATGTGCGTGCCACATGTCCACATGTGCCCTTAGAGGTCCAAAGGAAACATCAGATGCCCTGGAGCTGGAGTTACAGTTGTCTGTGGGCCTTCTGGGAACCAAATACATCCTCTGGAAGAACAAGTTTCCTCAATGGTAAGACGTCATTCCATCCCTTCTATTTTTTTTAAAAATTCCATTATCACACTAAATATGAGATTAATTATATCTAGTTTTAGTGATATATGTCAAAACTTTCAGCTTTCAGAAGGATGAGCCTGGGGGATACATAAAAGCCAAAGTCCACCAGGGATACATAGTGAGCTTTTTCTCTAGTAAACAAAAATATGTTTATACAGAGAAGGGGAAGTGGGCAGAAAGCCCAGGACTAATCAAGATGCTTCAGAGAAAATCAGAGATTGCTGGAGAGAGGAGATATCACTGCCCCCCCCCATACGATAACACTGAGTATTATCAACCACACCTCAGGACAGGCTTTATGCTCATGTCAACTCAATATAGATTAATGCTTTCTATGTAGTGTGTATGTATAGTGTGGGTGTGAGCTTGGTGTGAATGTGTTCTTTTGTCTGGTCATTTGTTTTGTTTTTAAGAAAGACAACAAGAAATTGGATGGGTGGGAAAAGGATCTGGAAAAGGAAAATGTGATCAGAATATAGTGTATGAAAAAATGTAAAATAATGAATAAAACAAGTGGGGTTATTAATAAGATGTCCACATTTTGTTAGTATTAAGATATCTGTGTTTTCAAAGTCATTTGTAAATTGGTGAGCTTGTCTTTGAATACATTCATAGCTCTGTATAAATATTAATAAATACAACATACAAGACTATTCTATTTCCTTCCCAAGTTTCCTTGTATGGTTTCCATATAGTTAATTACTACTCTCTCCTTGTTAACAACCAATCGCTGCTCTGTTTCTCTGTCCCTATAGTTTGTTCTCTAAGAAGTTGAGTGTATGTGAGTTATTTCCTCTCTGCCACAACTTTGAAGGCTGTTTGTGTATTGGTATCTTTATGATAAACTTTTTCCATTTTTTTTAGGTCAAGATTTGTGAGCCTTTGTATAACTGATGTTTTGGAGGAAGAATCACTGAGACACTATCTGGATATTTCATAGCATGTCTGGCCTCTGTCAGTGACATATTAGTTTCAGTGTCAACACACCCCTCAAGACTTGGACAAATATCTATTTGATTTAAAATCCCTCATAGTCAGCATCAGCTAGTATAGAATAAATGTTCAAAGTGAGGTTGTTAGGTAATGTGAGCTTATGCTCAATCTAATAGGAAACAGCAGCATTGCATCCTTGGGTGGCTATGTCATTTTTCACTGCAAGAAAACCATGCCTAATCTTCTATGCTTCATCTATTAACTTTAGCTACTATAATTACTTACCTTTGTGTGGTTAAAAGTTGTAGTTGCATGGAAACTGAAGTTGTCAGGCATTTTCTCATGTGCTTACTTGACATAGATAGTTTCTTCTTTGATCAAATTCTATTCACACACTACTTTAATTGCCTTTTTAAAATTTCAATAACTATGTATTATATACATATAAAAGTACACTATTAGATATTTATTTGGTTTATAAACTTTTCTAGCAGAGTTAGCCATAGGTTCAAGATGTAATACTACCACATGAGGGTGGAGAATAAAAACAAAATGGAAGGAAGGATAAAAGAAAAGAGGAAGGAAGGAAAGAAAGAAAAGAAAAATATGTTGACCATGGTGAAAGCAAATGAGTATATTCATGTATAACAAAAAGGAAAGGGATAATCTTATACTCCTCCAAGAATAATTATGTGAAGAAATGTTTTAAACTTCATTAAATTTCTATCCAGTAGATCCATTTATGGTGACAGGTGTCATTTGAGGGCGGGATATAGACTAAGATGATTTAAGTCAGGTCTAAAACACTGTTTCAGTATATCCTTAGCATGAATTTGATTTTTGTGGCCTTAGGGATATTCCTTCTTACATTTCTGAGCTTGGTAATTTTGTTCATGTTCTTTATTTTATTCTGATGCTGACTGAAAATGTATCCTCATAATATTTATACCTTACTAATTTTTTCACGATATATCACTTCCTGTGTTTTTCTTTTTAACTTCATTATTATATATAAAAGTCTAATTTTGTGGTAGCCTACTTTTTAATTAAATATACAAATCTATTAAGTAAATAATACTTGATTGTTGCTATTTACTGGGATGTTTCATGTGGGAGTTTGTGTTTTTTCATTTTACTTTTTCAAGGTATGTTCATATTATACCTGACCTATAATATCTAAAATACTAACCATTTGACACATTAAGTTTAATGATTTGTGAACTCTAATGCCCAGAAGCTTTCTTATATGTTGTACCATATGCTTATTTATTAATAATCACCCCTCAAAGACAACATTTTTGCATCTGGCCTTTATTTTCTAGTACAGGAATGAATAGCACCCATGGCTTTTACAGAACTAAAATGGTACCTTTGGAGCCCATTTATTTTTAGTAGTTACTTCTGGCAGTCACATGCATTAGCACTTGTACATTAGCTCACATTTTTGTGGTCTGTGTTACTTCTAAGATGGAAGAACTCAGCTGTGTTTCTGTATATTCTAAGTGTACATAGGTCAGGTCCTATGAGAAGTCTTTACTTTTTATTAAATTTTATTACTTAATGCAGTTGTTTTTAAGTACTGTTTCTATGGGCTTGGAAAAAAGCCCACTTGTAAAACACATGCCTAGCATGAACAAGACATGAGTTGATGGACACACCAATGTCATAATTTAATGTAAACAAATAATTAAGCTAATACCTTTGTTTTGAGTAACTTAAAATGATTGGTTTGAATCTTGCATTACTTTTCTTAGAATTTGCTCATGAGCTCACAGTTAAGAAAATTAATTTGAAGGTTGTCATTATACTTTCCACCACCACCGTTTTTATGTCCTTGTCTCATTCTGGAATGATATTCTTTGCAGATACCCACTTACTTTCTGAGATAAACAAATAAAGTGGCCTTCACTAGTCTTCTAAAACCTTGTCAGCATTTCATAAGTCAAATTCTAAATTCAAACTGTAAGTCCTTTTTATCAAAAATCCAGTACTACACTTAATCCTTGAAACAGCTCTGGGGAAAGACAGTGTCCTTTCTGCATCATAAATGAGGGAAGTCCTACCCAGAGATTTAGATGGGTCAAAGTGTAGGAGCCCCTATGGCTGCCTTCTTCCTGCACAGCCAAGGAGCCAACCACATTGAGGACAAGAAAGGATGACTTGGTTTGTATACTCGATCATTTATTCTGTATTTAAAATTGAAGAGACTACTGAGAAAATTGAAAGAGTAGCTTTAAATGAAAGCACCGGAAAGGAAACATTTGGAATCTAGTGATGCCACATTCATAATCTACCTCTTGTGGTTCAGCGTATTTATTGGCTGAAATGTCTGAAGCCCCTTTATTAGCTTTTTTTGTGTACCATCTGGCTAAAGTTATTCCTTTTTTTTCCCCACAGAAAGCTTCTAGTCAAGCCCCATGAGACTGATTTTACAACATCTTTGTCCTTAAACAGTGGTCTTGGTCTACTCTATTCCAGCTCTTTAGAGTACATCTAATAGGCAGAAGAAAGATTGAAACTCACTGACTATGAGCTGACCTCTAAATATGGTCTCTTCTTCAGTGTAGGAGACCAAAGCTGGGCTCAGATATCTCAGAAACTAAAACATTTGTACGTTATGTAGTTTATGAATTTGAACCACTAAAAAGACTTTGGGAAGAGAAATAAATTTTAATTCATTGTTTAAGATTTCTAGCCTTGGGTAAATAGAAAAATAGCTATCCAAACCAATAATATCTTAAAATAATCTTAAATAATGGTGTATATACTGCCTGTGGTGAACACAGTTAACACTAGCACATGGAAGGCAGGAACAGGAAGATTGGAAAGATTCTGCCAGTCTGGGGATACTTAGTGAGATCTAGGATAACTTGGGCTAGATAACAATACCTTGCTTTAAGAACAAACAATATAAAAGACATAAAGAGGAAAGATCATTTTTATTATCATAATATTCCTATAGAGCAAAAATAAAGCCTAGAATTATTTTACACTTCATTCTACATACTATACAACATTCAATTCATAAAACTTGTTTTTTTTGTTGTTTGCTTATTTTTGATATTGCATTTAAATTCCTTTACTTATCTCTAAACCCTTCTATAAACACATCTCACCATCCTTTAAACTCATGACCTCTTTATACATCAATTTTTATTGTATGAATACATATGTATTCTCAAATATAGCCAGGTGAGATTGAATCCATATATTACCTATACATATGTTTGAGCAATTGGCATTGGACAGCCACTTAGTGTGTCCTTGCCTGGGAAATGTCCTTTCCTGTTCCCAAAGCTTGCTTCTCTACATAAAGCTAAAGAGAAACTTAGCTGTTGTGTGCTAACTGGTGGTTTCAGTTTTCTTTAAATAGACTGAACAGCACTTTTAATGTATTTTATGTGCTTGCATGAATTGCACAGAAAAAAAATCAACTTTTTTTTTTACCGAAATCTGTGATTTTGCTTGTAAATCACAGATTCATGGTTGGTAACATAAATTGTTCTCTATCTGAACTGTATTATTAATGCTTCTAATTTGGTACATTTTTGGTCTTCCTGTTCCTCCGTTCTTCTTTTTAAAGAACACAGGGTGATTTAATTTGAGGAGTCAAGAGCTTTTTGTTTTTGATTATATGCCCCTATGCAAATTACATTCACTTCTTGGTACAGAAACGACCCTTTGTCACTTTCATGAGACATTAAATCTGCACTGAATTTTAGGCAAAACTTATCTATGTCTTTGTCACCAATTCCATAATGGTCTGTAAATACTCTTATATCCAGAAAACTAGAAAATGAGTTCTTTAATGTGCCTGAGATGCTATTCACATGCAAAACCACTGTTTTCCTACAGATTGATGTAGTCTCTCAATGTCAGTTCAGAGTTACATGTGTTGTAACCTATTTTACAATCCTGAAGACACTATAGTGTTTTAGAGTCACAAGTGTACCCTGGATAGTATTCAAGAATTTACAAGATTTGCCAGGCCAGTCCTGGCTCAGAGATATTTTTTCTGAAAATAATTCATTTGGCAAAGCTTTAATATGTTTACTCTCTGGGTCATCCTGCAGTCAACAAGGACAATTGGCTGGACATCACCTTGCTCACCAATAGCTGATTTGCTTTCAAAACAGAAAGTTACACAAATCCCAGAATAAACTGAGGCTAAATGTTCTGGATGTTTTCATCCAACACAGCCAGAAACTTATTGGTGGAAGTCAGGCTGATTATATGTAATTATTATTAACAACTTTCTTCTACCAAATTAATTTTTTTGTTAAATTTTATTTTTATCAATTAAATTCTCCATTTTTATGAACTTAGTATTAAAAACAAAGATATATGTTTAAAGTGTTACAATTACAAAAAATGAGCCCTTGTGTATGCATATGTGTGTGTGTGTGTGTGTGTGTGTGTGTATCACTCAACACAAATTCTTCTAGCTGCATGCATCTAAGTCTTCATTCTGATTGTATCTAGCTGAAACAAAATGCTTACACAGTTTGCAAGGAACTTCAGGTTTTAGACAAAACTGATCCCTATTTGAGTTTTTACATATGGACATCTGCAATTGGTCTTGAACATGCCATTAAAGTGAATATATTTGGCCAGGAGCACTTCTTTCAACTCACTTTGGACTTACTGGTGATCCATCAACACTAGAATTCCTCACTCTGCCTTACAAAAGCTTTACTGGTTTCTGTGGTTTGTCATCTGCTTCTGGATCTTCTATTTCTGCATCACTACAACCAAAGATTATATATCAATACTCCAAAGCCCCAATACACTGAAGAAGAATCAGGATCCAGAGCTCACTGAAGAGTATTTTATTAACTAAAGTGTTTGATTTCCTATCAGAATCTCAGACATGAATGTTTAAATGTATGAATGCATCAAAAATATGATCAAGTATGATAAGATGATTTGAACGGTGTTCAATGGCCCATAGACTAGAAACATTGCTATCGGGTGGCATCTCAACTTTGAACTTTTATATAGCTATTAAAGATTATAAATCCAATTGCCAAAAGGCAATAGTTACCATAATATCCCCCTGCAGTATGTTTGTTTGTAAGTCCTTTGATTTGATACTTTAATGAGAATATTTTATTTTAGAAATGGTCCTGAATCTGTAATGTATTGTAGAAAATAGAAAACAATAAAATAGTAATAATCATTTGCATTTTAGATCACACCAGGAAAATATGAGGCTGACTTCTATTTACCACAATACTCATTTTCAATTAAATCAAAGATTTGGGGTTTTTGTGTTAGAGTTTGTATTGAGTCTAAGACCACACACATGGTAGGCAGCAGTCCTCACTTTAAAATCAAGACAAGGAAGTGTCTATTTCAATGACACCTTAGTGTAAAACTTATGTTATAGATTTATGGAAACCTTTTCTCTCAAGTTTGTAATGTAAATTGAAGAAAATGAAAAAAGCATAATTGAGTTCAAATTATAAAACATAAAATTTTCAGAGTAAAAAATGAAAAACCATTGAACTATGTGATAAACAGTTTAAAAATGTTTTATATCCCATATTACAAAGTGCATATAGAGGTCAACAGGGAAGAAGGGTGAAGAAATGGACACAAACTCCAGGGAAAGAAATGCAAATAAACAGATGGAAAGAGAAACATAAATTCTTCAGCACTGCATATTAGTTAAGCCATTTTAGTTTCACTTTATGTGCTCCTGCGAATCATTACTTCACTCTAATCTACCATCTTTACTTTTGGAGATGGAATCAGCTGAGTACACACTAGACAAGGTGATGGGATCAGCTGGGAGGGTACACACTGCACAAAGTGATGGGATCAGCTGGGAGGGTACATACTAGGAAAGGTGTTGGTATTAGTTGGGAGACTACAAACTGGAGAAGGTAATGGGGTCAGCTGGGATGAAAAACACTGGATAAGGTGATGAGATCAGCTGGGAGAGTACACACTAGACAAGGTGATGGGATCATCTGGGAGGGTACACACTAGAAAAGGTGATGGGATTAGCTGGGGGGTTCACACTAGAAAAGGTGATGGGATTAGCTGGGAGACTACACACTGGAGAAGGTAATGGGGTCAGCTAGGAGGGTACACACTGAAAAAGGTGATGGGATCAGCTGGGAGAGTATAAACAAACAAGGTGATGAAATCAGCTGAGTACACACTAGACAAGGTGATGGGATCAGTTGAGAGGGTACACACTGGACAAGGTGATGGGATCAGCTGGGAGTGTACACACTGGACAAGGTGATGGGATCAGCTGGGAGGGTACACACTAGACAATGTGATGGGATCAGCTGGGAGGGAACACACTGGACAAGTTGATGGGATCAGCTGGGAGGGTACACACTGGACAAGGTGAGGGGATCATCTGGGAGGGTACACACTAGAAAAGGTGATGGGATCAGCTGAGAGGGTACACACTGGACAAGGAGATGGGATCAGCTGAGTGGGTCCACACTGGACTAGGAGATGGGATCAGCTGAGTGGGTCCACACTGGACTAGGAGATGGGATCAACTGAGTACACACTAGACTAGGTAATGGGATCAGCTGGGAGGGTACACAATGGACAAGGTGATGAGATCAGCTGGGAGAGTACACATTAGACAAGGTGA
>PVIH01013638.1:10200-57603 GCA_004025045.1 Sigmodon hispidus | reverse complement strand
TTGGGCCACGTGTACCTTTATAATCAGACTGGAAACGGGACTCTCTGCCAAAGTAGGGAGATTAACTTACAGGCATTCTCTCCCACCTGTGTAAGAACTGCAGCCCACACAGAGTCAATATATTTTTTCAGAGAAAGTTATCCACTCAATTTTTTTCTGAATGATAATTAAACTTTCTGATAAAATAAAAAAAAAAAAAATGATATTCTTCCAAAAATTCTTCATAGACACGAACACAAAATAACTGACAATGTAGCTGTTGTGTTAATTTTATATATCATATTAGTATAAGCAAACACCTGGGCATGTGTCTTAGTTAAGATTTTATTGCTGCGAAGAGACACCATGACCACAGCAACTCTTATAACGGAAAACATTAAATTGAGGATAGATTACAAGTTATCATTATAGTGGAAATTATAGAGCTGCATGTTCAGACATGATGCCAGAGAGGGATTCTACATCTGAATTGGCAAGCAGCAGGAAAAGAAAGAGACATTGGGATTGTATTAAACATTTAAAATCTCAGTGAGGCTGCACTAAGAAGGCCACACCTCCTAATAGTGCCATTCCCTGGTGACCAAGCATTTAAAACTGTGAGCTAATGGGAACCATTCCTATGCAAACCACCACAGCATACCATGTCACAGCCTGTTTAGTATAGGTGATGGTAATATTGACCATTACCTTTACAGGATTTAGAAGCATTTAGAGGAGAAACCTCTGAATATGTTTGTGAGGGAATTTCTAAACTGAGCTAATTGACCTAGGATCCTAGGTTGTGTGAAGAGCCAAAACAAACAAATAACCAGAGCGCCCATCCTGAATATGGTCAGTACCATCCAGAGGCTGGGGCACTTGACTAAATGGAAAGAAACATTTATTTCTCTCTTTCCTGATTGTTGATGACGCAGTGTGAGTATCTCCCTAAGCCTCTGCCCTGACTTCCTGGCTGTGGTGAATTGTACCCTGATACTGCAAACCACTAACAGCTCCTCCCTCAGGTTGCTTTCTGTCAGTTACTTTGTTACCACAATGATAAAAGTTACTAATATATATAAAATTAACACAACAGCTACATTGTTAGTTATTTTGTTATTGTAATAATAAAAGTTACTAATACGATATATAAAATTAACGTAACAGCTACAAAGTGGCTGAGATGAGGCTGGTGAGTTAATGCCAAAGCCTTCCAACCACCTGTCACTGCCTCACAGCTGAGTTTTCTGATACAACCTCTGAACTGAAGAGCTTCACGGGGTGTTTTGAGCAGTGGAGGTAGAGGGGACCTTAACCACTGAGCCACTTCTCCAGACCCCTGTAATCTCAGCACAGCCAGGGATAGGACGAAGCATTTTATATTTTGTCATACACATTTATATTTACTCTGTAACTCATGAATATTTATGCATCATGTATTCATATGTTTAGTGATATAGAATTTGCAAAGAAGGGGGCTGGAGAAATGGCTCAGTGGTTAAGAACCCTGGCTGCTCTTCCAGAGGACTTAAGTTCGATTCCCAGCATCCACATGGCAGCTCACAACTGTCTGTAGTTCCAGTTCCCAGTTCAAGGCAAAGAAAGAAAGAATGAAGGAAAGAAAGTTAAAAAAAGAATTTGCAAAGAAATTGCATATGGGCATATGAATCTTAAGAATGAGCCTATGGAATATCTCTAATAGGCCAGGTGCCTTGCCTCATACACTTCACCTAGAATAACTGCTGTGATTCCTGGTTTGTATGTTCATAAATGTTGTGTGAGTCATGTATCACGTAGTTTTAGGGTCTGGTTTCTTTATGACTTGGTACATATCAGGGGTTTGTTCATTTACTTCCATGGGAGAGTCTATTGTGTACTCCTCTATAATTTACCCATCTTTGAACTTCGATACAATGCTGGGGATCTACCATAGGGCTTCTGGTGTGCTGGGCTACACCTCCAGCCTGCTCGCCATGGTTCCTGATGCATGTGTTTCCTTTCTGTTCTGGGAAGGTTGACGTTCAACCTTTGCCTTGGTGTCTGTGATGAGGCTGAATTTTTTATCTAGTAGAACAGGAGTTCTTCTGATCTTCAGGAGTCTCTCAACATTATGAATTATTTAAGTCCTACAGGCTGTGCACTACTTTTAAATGAAAACAAACTCATGTCTTATGAGCATTTTTGTACTTCTGTCTGGGTAAGTATAAATACTTGCAGTAGTAGGTCCTTGTGCAAAGGGATGTGTTCAAAATCCCAGTGTGGATGCCTGAAGCCACCAGCAGTGCCAACCTCACATACATTATTTTTCCTATAGTACATATCTGTAATAGAATTTAGTTCATGAGTTGAGCATAACAGGGGCCTAGCAAAGACAAAATAACAATAATTGTGTATATAGTTTTCTGTGAGTACATACAAGAGGTCATGATCAATATCTGGTGTCTTTTTCTATCACTCTCCACCTTATTCTTATTTATGTTTAAATATTTATATTTTTGTAAATGTGTATGTTTGTATGAAGTATACCATGTATGTTCAGGTGTCCTCAGAGATAGAGAAAGATTTCAGATCCCAGAAGCTGTAGCTCAGCTGGTTGTGAATCACTTAGCTTCTCAGGAGGAGCAAGAGAGGCACTTGCCCGTATGCATACTTATGCACACATATACTCATGTGCACACACATACAAAAAAGAATGAGTGCCTTATGCAGTTTACCATGTAGAATTTAATCTTAAGATATTTTTGTTATTGACCTATGAAATATGGTCCTAATTATAAAAGGATTAAGTAACTTTGACCCTGTGGTGGTACCATTTATCCTTGGCTCCTGGCATGTCTGTAGAGATGGAATTATTCACTGTATCCACACTCCATCTCAGAGTTCTCACTTCATAGAGTGTAACATCACACAGAACAGCTAAGAGATCGGAAAGGTCACAACGGCTCTGCTAAATCCACATCTGTCTGCCTCCACAGTCTGTGCTTCTCAGGTCAGAATGTCTCCCAGGACCTCAGAGCTCAGATGATTTCTTAAACTCTGCACCTATACACTTTGAGTGAGACCCTCGTATCTTCATGCTCACCCTGCCTAGGGAAGGAAGCACTGTCTGCATGATAGCAGCCTCGTGAACACAGAACATGTGGCTAAGCTCCTTCCAATGCATTTTGTGTGTGTCTCTCTGATATCAGAACCTCTCAGATTTTTGACAGTATTTCACAAATGGCCCTAAGTTTTTATGTCCATGAGCAAAGTGGAATAGAAATGAGCCGGTTTGTTAAGATAAGGTATACTTTCAAGGGAGGAAGCAGTTGAGAGCAGTGCAAGAATGTAGTAGCTCAAACTACCTCCCCATACAAAAATGATTAGGACTTTATGTCACATAGCGCTAGTAGTTTGGCTACACACAGTGCAGGCGTTTTGGCTCATTTGCATGTTATGACTTTTCTAGGACTGCCCCATCTGTTATTACACATAGTTCTATATCCCAGTTGATACCTTCCAAGGCTCATTAATACCTTTAATCTCCATCAAAACTGTATTTGTGTGGTGTGTGTAAGTCTGTGCACCATGTTCATTCCAAATGCCTATAGAGGTCAGAAGAGGGCATATGGGATTCTCTAGAGCAGAAATAGACAGTTTTAAGCTGCCTGGTATGGATGCTGGGAAACTAACCTGGGTACTCTGTAAGAGCAACAAGTGTTCTTAACCACTGAGCCCATGAGTGTGCATTTTAATATTAGAGTGAACCACAAATGACTTCAGATACATTGGCGTATCTCTGTATCTGTACCAGAAACCCTTGGCCAGCTGTTTTTCTCATATGCTAATTTTCCAGCCTTTGGGTAGCCCTCCCAGACTATTTGCTTGCCTCACTAGAAGCAGGTGGAGAAGCTGAGGCACAAAAAGCGAAAGTGACCTTTCCAAGAACTCAGTGCAGAAGCTGCACTGCTGGACCTGGAATTCAATGTGGGAAACAGAGCCATAAGGACCAGTATTTGTTTACACAGCACTACACTGATATAACATTCACCATAGGCCAAGATGGCTAGTGATGGATAGGAGGGTATGAGCCAAAAGGAAAAAGGAAGGGGGGTGGGGGTGGGAGGAGAGGAAACTGATTGAGGATGTCCAGGAACCCAAAAGAAAACACTGATAGAATCTGTTATATTATATAACTACTTTGGCAGAATGCCACTTTTATGTGCTTCTGCATAAATATGGCCTTGGAGTCAGAGCCTTTTCCTTTTGCTAGCCTTTGGCAGCCCGTCTCTGTGTGTTGGTCTGTAGACTCGAGTGTGGTTTGTGTGCCAATCTGCAGCATGAGTATCTATGTCTACCTGTGTGCAGGCTGTGTGCCAGCATGTGCCTGGGTGCCTGCCTTGCCTGCTGTCTACCAGCTCAGCCAGGGGAGTAACCCTGGCGCCTCCTATCTGAAGGTGGATCTCATAACACCAGCAAGAGGAAGCTGGATGTCAAAGTTCTCGTCTTGAAGCAGAACTAAGAAAACAACAAAAATATCCCTTGGGATTCTCTTTTCTCACCCAGGGTGCTACCTATCATCAGGATTGCTGGTGGATGACTGTGAGAACAGAGAGTCTGTAAAAATTAACTATGGGTGGGTTATCCTCCTCCTCCTCTTCTTCCTCCTCCTTCTTCTTTTGAATTAACTTCTTACTGTTATTCTCTGTCATTAGAAGGTCACAACCTCAGCAACAATACAGGGTTAGGGGTAGTGAGGACCGGAAATAGAGATTCAGCTTTATGAGGCTGCTTCCTCCTGTCTGCACGGATAGCCCCACCCAGGTGAAGCCAGGACTTGGGCCTTCACAACAGAAAAGAATCAGGAAGAGCCATAGGAAGTAGGGTTGGAGTCTGTTGGAGGATATTTTAAAACTTAGATTTAAGCACAAGGTAAACAGAAATTGTGTTCAAGGTAAGGGGAAGTGTGTGTTGGGGGAGGGGCTTCCACTTAAGCCTGGTGCTGTCTTAGGGTTTCAGTTGTTGTGAAGTAAGGGTCATGGTGTCTCTTCATCATATTCATGGCAGGACATGATGATGTATAGGCAGACATGGGTGCTGGAGAGGTAGCTGCTACATGTTGACATTTAGGCAACAGGAAGTGTCACACTGAGAAAAGCTTGAACAAGAAGCCCCCAAACCCCCACACAGCGACACACATCCTCCAACAAGGCCACATCTCCTAATAGTATCACTCCCTTTGGAATTATGAATTACATTTAAACTACCATAGTGGTTCTCAAGTTATATCTCAAAAGAGTTTGAAGACCCTTTGGTTTTCTTTTCTCTATTTTTATTTTGAAAATTTCCTTTATTTTCTGTTCATGTGCCTGGTGTTTGTATGTATATTGTGTACATGCAGAAGCCCATGAGAGGGGCTGTATCACTTGGAGCAGCCCATGGTGGTCAGAAGAGGCATTGGATTGCTGGAGTTACAGATGGTCATGAGCCACCACGTGGGTCCTGGGAGCCTAAGAACAGTCCTCTGCAAGAGCAGATAGTGCTCTTATTGGTAATTCATTTCTCCAGCTCCTTTCCTCTTGGTAAATAAATAAGATTATATTGTGGCAAGCTACCTAGGGATCAGAAAAGCTGAACATGAGAGTTTAAGACACATCTTTTAATGTACAAGGGGTACCTGTGAGATTCCTAGAAAGCAACAGGCTTACAGCTTTAAGAATGGGTCATTGCTTGCTATTTTAATATTTTTTAAAAAAAGATTTGTTTTCTTATTATGTATACAGTATTATGTATACAGTATACAGCATGTATGCCTGCACTCCAGAAGAGGGCACCAGATCTCATTATAAATAGTTGTGAGCCATCATGTGGTTACTAGGAATTGAGCTCAGAACCTCTGGAAGGACAGCCTGTGCTGTTCCCCTCTGAGCCATTTTTCCAGCCCTGTTTTAATATTCTTATTTAAAAAAATTCTCTCAATAGGAGAAATATTGTCTCTAAGTAGACAACAGCAATTGTTTTCATTATATTTGAATTCTTCATTCCCATCTGGTGAGAGACTTTAACCAAACTCCAGAATGGGGAGACTTTTTTAAAAAAAAATATTTATTTATTATGTATACAGTATACAGAAGAAGGCACCAGATCTCATAGATGGTTGTGAGCCACCATGTCATTGCTGGGAATTGAACTCAGGACTTCTGGAAGAACAGCCAGTGCCCTTAACCTCGGAGCCATCTCTTCAGCCCCAGGGAGCCTCTTTTAACACACCCCTTCATTGTCCCATTAGTTTTCTTTTTTGTTGTGGTTTGAATGGCAAATTCCTGGTAGGCTTGGGCCCGAATCAATGTCACTGTTTGTGTAAATTGTACAGCCTTTAAAAGATGCAGACTTCAGGGAGAAAGTACATTGGTAGGGTTAGGGTTAACAACATTCTTAATAACCCAATTATTACAGGGCAAGAAAAGTATAAAGAACTATGCTGTATACCTATTGTGGAAAAATAAATGCAAAGTCTCACCTAGCTGTATTCAAAGCTTTGGGTTTCAATTATTTTTGTAATGTCATATATGTAAACAAAGCATTATGATCATATCCAACCCAAGTCCTCCTCCCACCCCACGTGGACCCCCAATACTGCTGGTTTCCACTGTTATGCCTTCCTCTTCCTCTTCTTCTTCTTTTTCCTATAGTTAAAACTACCTTTGTAACCAAGGGTACTGGTATCCACCAGCTCATCTACCAGAGACCACACCCCAAGCCCCCATCCATTGGTGTAGAGTGCACCAGCCTCTCTCGTGGTCATGCTGGGATGTTGACTTCCTTGCTCTTGTGAAGATAACCATAGCTGCTATGAGTCCATGGTGCATTAACCCTGCTGTGTCCAGAAGACATTTCACAGCACTCCAAATATGTTACTGTTCATATTCTCTCTGCCTCCTCTTCAGTGGTGTTTCCTGAGCTTTGGGGAGGTTAATGTAAGTGTTCTGTTTAGGGATGAGCACTCTGCAGTTAACGTACCTTCAGCATTTCGGCCAGTTCTGAGTCTCTGCACTGACTTACCCACTGCAGAAGAAAGCTTCTCTGACCAAGACTGAGAACAGAACTGATCACAGGTATAAACATTACATATTTGGAAGGCAGTTTACAGCATGCCCATATAGCAAAAACGAAAACCTATAGTATCTTCATGTTAGGATCTATGTCTTAGTCAGTGTTCTATTGCTGTGAAGAGACTCTGTGATCATGGCAGCTTTTATAAATGAAACATTTAACTGTGGTTGCTTACAGTTCAGAGGATTAACCCATTATCATCATGGTGGGAAGCATGGCGGCATGCAGGCAGACATTGTGTTGGAGAGGAGCTGAGAGTCCTACATCTGGATTAGCAGGCAGGTAGTAGGAAGAGACACTGGGCTGGCTTGAGTATTTGAAATCCCAAAGTCCAACTCCAGTGATACAGTTCCTCTAAGATGGCCACACCTCCTAATCTCAGTCAAGTAACACCGCTCCTTCACGACAAATACTCAAATCTATGCTCCTATGAGGGCTCTGCCGTGGCTTTCCCAGCTTTGGGATTTTGATCAGGTTTACAGTGTCTGGCATGAGTTCCTTCCTGTGAAACAAGTCTCACATTCAACTAGAAACTGGTTAAACTCCCCAGTGACCATCATGGCCCGATGGTCACAGTCTGCATGGTGTCTTTCCCCACTATGGAAGCTTGTCAGCAGGAGGAAGTCTACAGGGTGGTTCCAGCTCAGCTTTTCTACCTCCTGTTGTAGGGCGCACTTTGCCTTTGCACAACTTGCCGGAACATTCTATTGCCGCTTATGCTAATTAGGCATCGAGTAGTGACCAATCCGATGTGCTGATGCTAATTAGGCATTGAGAAAGGACCTATCCGATGCGATCCTCAAATATGCTAATGAGCCATTATTTGGGGCCAATCACCAGCCACATGCTAATGAGTATTACTTTGAACCAATCACCAGCTATATGTTAATGAGGCATTGTGTTGGGCACCAATCACGTGCCAGGCTTCCCATATAAGCAGGCTGAATCTCAGACTCGGGGTCTTCTTTCCACCATTTCACAACTGAGCTGTACTCCAATAAAGTGTGATCCGAGAAGAATCGTGTGTGTGTGTGTGTGTGTGTGTGTGTGTGTGTGTGTGTGTGTGTGTGTGTGGTGACTCGTCGTTCTGCAGGCCAGAAGCGGCTTGCCACATCCTGTGACTGAAGTGCTTCATATCTTCAGTGATATGGTCTCAAGTTCTAAAAATTAGTCTTTTTGTTTTTGTTTCTGACTGCTTTTCTCTTCTTTGTGAATTTTTTCTTTTTATACTAATTGAGCTTCAGCTCACTTAGATAATTATAATTAGTTGAATATAATAATATACTTAGATCTGGGATACAGTTCACTGCATGTGTTAGTGGGAAAGGACCTGACCTCAACAATACACACAACAGAACTTATTGTTTTGCACTCAATTCAAAATTTATCTACAACACACTCCACCCAGTTTCCTGAAAATTGTAAGCAATCTAATTTTATGACAGCCAAAATATTAATCTCAGGGCTGAAGAGATAGCTTAGTGGTTAAGAGCATTTGCTGCTTTTCTGGCTCCTTCAAGCATGAATACATACACACATAAGACACACACTGAGCCATCTCTCCAGCCTCCCCCCAAACTATTGTTAATAGAAGCCTAACAAACAAGAGATTCCTACCAGAAGCCCACATTTGCAAAACCCCTCACAAAACACTAGACATAGCAGACGAATTCCAAAGTGACCACTGGACTGAGTACACACTTATTGGGCCCCAAAGCCAGTCAGCATTCCAATACCTTATCAAGCATGTTGATGGTTTTTTAATCAATGTTTCTTCTGACAAATACAGGGTGGTTTTTCTTATGCTCAGACTCAAATTCTTCCCCTCTTTTCTTTCTCTCTGATTTTTTTGCAGCCTGGTTGGTCTAACTTGATTCAGAGACTCATTACATAGCCCAGGCTAGCCTCTTGCTTCCATGACTCAATTTCTGGGATTATGGGCATGTGTATCATGTGTAGAAAACAATCCTTTTCTTTCTCTTTTCTTTTCTTCCCCCTCTTCTCCTTCTGTCTCCTTTTTGCAGGGACATGGGGGACTTATTTTGTAGCCGAGTCTGTCCTTGCACCCATGATAATCTTCCTGGACCAGCCTCGTTAATATTGGGATGTATATATCTTCTCTTTCTTCCACTCTTTTCTTCAGAATGGCACAGTCTTTCCAAGGGGTATTACTATGTTGCACTTGGGAGACAAATCCAAGCTCACAAAAACATCCTGTTTGGTCTCTGTTTTGCTGACAATAGAAGAAAAAAGATGACCCATTAAGAGAAAAGATGCAAGTTAAGCACATACTGACATGTGTAAGCATTTCTAGAATATTATTAACCTTGAGTATGGGTGTGCTCAAATACCTGCCAGCATGGCTTGTCTGAGGTATTTCCTGTTTAGTTTGAGAAGGGTCAGTGTCTAAATAACCAAGAAAAGCTAGCAGCAGTCCTCAGAGCTGACCTTACCATGCCTCTCTGGTTTATACCACACAGCGGACTTTTAGGAAGATTGTCTTTCAGTGGGGTACACTGCCAGTGCATGTTTATGCACTCTCAGTTCCTCGATGAATTCCAACCATGTTCCACATTTCTAGGTAATCCTTAAGTTTCGGTTCTGTGTGGGTTTCACTTTTGTTTCTCTTCAAGGATTAAAAGCAGTTAGTGATTAACTCTGAACCACCCAGAATGAATTGGTATTGTATTAAGGAAAGAAATAAAACCACTTCCCCTTGAAGTCATTTAACCAAAATCGAGCCAGGATTTGACTTCTCTATTTCATGCTCCCTGTATCTTCTGTTGTCTGTGTGAATCAGAACCGTGTCCTGCCTGAAGAAGGCGATCTATCCCTCTGTCTGCCTCTGGCCAGGTGTGACTGTCTGAAGGTGTCTGCCCCTAACAAAGGTCTCTGTGTTCTCATTTATTGAACAGCATAGAAAGCATCACATGAAGAAGAAGTGGGGTACTTTACAGAATTCTTTCACAGTTTTACAGGTAATTAAGTCACTGTCTCCAACTGACTTAGACAATAAACATTACCAATATTCATAAATGTTGCATTCAACCTCTATTGTGGATTTTAGGAAGTTACTTTCAACCTTTGTATTTGTAGCTTTTAGCAAAGGATATACATGCATTTTCTGGGTCAAGATCATGGAAGAGCACATAATTTAAATTACAGTAATGCATTACTTTAGGCTGTAAATGTTGAATACCTGGGAAATGCAAGGCAAGTAAGACTGATACTTTTTTCTCTTAAAGGCAGATTAGACAGGCTGAGTTCACAGAAGGACATCTTAAGTGACCTCAGGTTATATTATTAACTCGGGCTGTGTGGTCCAGCAAAGGTTTCAGTCTCTTACAATATATGAGATATTTTCATCAAAATACATTACCATATTTTTCCTTTCATTGGGATGATAGACATTTAGAGATGGAAAGATCCCACTTCCTCATGTCATACGTTCAGAAAATAAAGACAGGGTTAGGGTTAGGGTTAGGATATACAACCACTGGGATACACAAGTCTTTAACTTTGGGAATCTTTGCCCTACTCTGAGATAGGAAGTATTATTCTATTATTCTACAAAATTAATTACTTGATTGTTTTCTTCATAGTCAAATTCTTTGCCAATCAAAACTAATTAGCAGTCTTTTGTTCTTAGTGATATGATTTCCTTCTGTTGATTTTTAAAAAGTAGTTTCTTTCCTTGACAGGAGTAAACACAAGTTTTGTTTTTTAAATTTTAATTTTTAATTCTCTCTCTGTCTTCCTCTCTCTCTCCACAAACAGGCATAACTATTGTTAGGATTTTGTGGGATTTGGTTTGGCATTTGTTTACTCAGTTATCTGGTGGTAGATTTCTATGGATGCAGGGACCTCATGGGCAATGCAGCAGAATGCAGCGTGGATAGCAGGAGCCACTTCGCAGTCATTTGTATGTAAAGGACTTTATTGTCAGATTGCTATAGATCTTGTCCTGACATTGGCATATTGACTTAATTCGGTTTTGTTTGAAGTTTTCCTGAGGTCATTGGATATGGTCCAGAAATCTGTAGCATAGCATGTGGAAGGAGGGGCTAGCAGCAGCCTATGAGGCTAGCTGCACTGCAGCTGATTTTGTCCATCAGATTGGGTCTGATGGACTTATACTTCATGGGTCATGATTTGACAATGTAATGAGCAGAGAATACTGTCATCCAGCTGAGTGTGTCTTTCTGTTGACCTGTCAGTGAACCAGACAATGTCCCATGGGGGAAACCTCCTTTGGGAGGGGCCTTCAATTTGTAGTACTATCAAGGGACCTTCTACTTATGGAGTTTCTGTATGTGACACTATGAAGCCCCAAGTAGGCCTGGTCCTGTGTACTGTTCCCATTGAATGACAGAAATTGATTTAATGACAGTTTGAATGGACCCAGTTGAAAAGAGGCAGATTAGGTCTTGGCAGCAATGATGACTCACTTGTGATTTCTATCCCTACTAATGTCTGGTAACAGGACAATCACTGATGTTTAGAGACAGGTATCTGATTAGTGCTACCAGGAATGGTGCCCACCCAATGCCAGTGGTTCCTCTCTCTGTTATCAGGAATGGAATTGGCAAATGTTGTTGAGATTTTCAGTTTAAAAGAACCAAGGAGGGCTGGGGATGCAGCAGTCAGGAGAGCTGCTGCCTACCAGACATAAGGCCCTGGTCCAGTCCCAATGCTGAACAACATTTGGTATGGTGGCATATGCTTGGCTACATATTGAATCTGAGTTCAGGCTGGCTATATGAGATGAGACACTATCTCAAAAGTAAATGACTAAGACCGAGGACCTCCAAAAAGTGCACAGGCAAGGTGTTAAGCTTTTTCTGGGGTTCTCCTTTCTTAGTATGGGCTGAGTGGAGTTGAGACAGGGCTCACCTAGACTAGCCTTAAACTCACTATGTCCTGGAGGCGTCTCTTGGGCACTAGACACTCCTACCACCCCCTCCCATGTACTGAGGATTCCAGGTGTGTGCTACACACTACACACACAGCTGTGACATCACACACAGCAGTGCCAACACACACACACACACAGCTGTGACATCACACACACAACTGTGCCACAATACAGCTGTGCACCTCACACATCTGTGTCACCACACATAGCTGTGCACTGTACAGTCTGGCACCACACACAGCCATGCATCACCACATACAGCTGTGCACATCTTCTTTTGTAGTTTCATTTAGGGGTGGGAAGAGGATCAGAGGAGGAAGGAAATGCCTAGCACTGGAATGTGCCACCATCAGTAGCCAGATGGCCTTAGTGGGTAAAGTGCTGCTGTTGTTATTCTAGAGCTTAGGAGCCTGTTGATCGTGCAGTTTTCCTTAATCTTAGTTTGTTACTGCATAGCTCAGACCTAAATTCTTCTTTTCAAGTCATTTGTTGGGCTGACCCTGACTTTTATCAGAATTAATGATCTAGTCAGTTGAGGTCACTGCCTGGAACACATTGTTCCTCAAATCATGTTTTTATCTGAGCCAATCACAGTGCCGTTATTTATGTAGTTCAGACAGCGGACCTATGTTGGGAGGTCATTCTTCTGCTGGTCCAACCCCACAGAGGGGGAGCTGAGCTGTCTATGTGCCTCCTTAACCACATGAAGGAAAATCAATCTTTTTATTAAAGTGTAAAATATAAAGATTCTTTTAGAATCCATTTTTAAAATTTATTACATGCCAACCACAGCTTCCCCTCGCTGTTCCACTTTCGTTCCCTCCCCCACCTCTTTTCTAGCTCCACCCCTAGCCCCGCCCCCATTCCCTCCTCAGATAGGGTAAGGCATCCCATGGCAGTCAGCAAAGCACGGCATATCAATTTTAAGAGCACCAAGCTCCTCCCCGCCAGCATCAAAGCTGAGCAAGGTGTCTCACCATAAGGAATAGGTTCCAAAAAGCCAGCTCATATACCGGGGACAGATCCTGCTTCCCCTGCTAGGAGCCACAAACAGATCAAGATACACAGCTGTCACCCACATGCGGCTGGTCTAGGTCGTTCCCATACAGGCTCCCTGAGGACCTGAGAGAAGCTGGAGCCAGCTGTCTCTTTGGGTTTCCCTATCATGACTTTGAAACTCTTATCTCCCCCCACCACACACATCCCGCTTATATATAGTCCCTCCTCCCTTTTTTCCGACTAGATTCCTGGAGCTCTGCCCAGTGCTTAGCTGTGGATCTCTGCATCTGTTTCCATCAGTTACTGGATGAAGGTTCTGTGATAGCAATTAGGGCAGTCATCAATTTGATTCTAGAAGAAGGCCAGTTCGGGTACCCTCTCCACTATTACAAGTGGTCTTAGTGAGGGTCATCCTTATGGATTCCTGGGAGTTTCCCTGCTACTGGATTTCTCCCTAACCCCATAACGGCCCCTTCTAACCAGATCTCTCTTGTTTCTCTTCCTCTCCTTTCCTCCCCCAACTCAACTATCCAGATTCCTCATGTTCATATCCCAATCCCCCCTCTACTCCCTCCTTGCCCTCACTTTACCAAAAGATTTTATTTATTTCCCCTTCCCAGGGCAATCCATGTAGCCCTCTTAAGGTCTTCTTTGTTACCTACATTCTCTAGGGCTGTGGATTGCAGCCTGGTTATCCTTTGCTTTACATTTAATATCCAGTTATGAATATGAACATACTGTGTTTGTCTTGCTGGGTTACCTCACTCAGTATATTTTCTAGGTCCATCCATTTGTCTGCCAATTTCATGATGTCATTATTTTTAACTGCTGAGTAATACTTCGTTGTTTAAATGTACCACATTTTCTTTTTTCATTCTTTGGTTGAGGGACATCTAGGTTGTTTCCAGGTTCTGTATATTACAAATAATGCTGCCATGAACATAGTTGAGCAAGTGTATGATTGAGCATCCTTTGGGTATATGCCCAAGTATAGTATTACTGGGTCTTGACGTAGATTAAGTCCCAATTTTCTGAGAAACCAATTTCCAAAGTGGCTATACAAGTTTGCACTACCACCAACAGTGGAGTGTTCCCCTTGCTCCACATCTTCTCCAACATAGGCTGTCATCAGTGTTTTTGATCTTAGCCATTCTGACAGGTGTAAGGTGGTATCTCAAAGTTGTTTTGATTTGCATTTCCCTGATGATTAAGGATGTTGAACACTTCTTTAAATGTCTCTTGGCCATTTGAGATTCTTCTGTTAAGAATTCTCTATTTAGCTCTGTACCCAATTTTTTGTTGGATTATTTGGTATTTTGATGTCTAGTTTCTTAAGCTCTTTCTACATTTTAGAGATCAGTCCTGTGTCAGATGTAAGGTTGGTAAAGATCTTTTCCCATTCTGTAGACTGCCAATTTATCTTATTGATCATATCCTTTGCCTTAAAGAAGCTTTTCAGTTTCAGGAGGTCCCATTTATTAATTGTTGATCTCAGTGTCTGTGCTACTGGTGTTATATTTAGAAATGTATATTTAGAAATGTGCCAGTGTGTTCCCACTTTCTCTTCCATCAGGTTCAGTGTATCTAGAAAAGCTGTGGGTGACTATTCAGGCAGCTGGCTCACTCATACTTTCAGCTTACTCAAATAATGTATTTTCTTTCTCAAGTCTTTAATAAAATTAAAAATTAAATAGCTTCAATTATAATCATTTTCTATATCAACTTAAAAACATTTAAGTACTAAATTCATATTATTCAAAATAAACAACTTTAAAATAATCTTCATATCTTGCTACACACCAATATTCTAGACATTTAATATATATTTTATGCTTATTATTCTTGTCCAGTATAGTTTAATTTTGTTTATGTCATTGCCCTCCCTCTCCTAAACATTACTTGATAATTTTTTTAAAGATTTATTTATTTATTACATATACAGAGTTCTGTCTGCATGTATACCTGTCTGCCAGAAGACAACACCTGATCTCATTGTAATTTGTAGATGGTTGTAAGTCACCATGTGGTTGCCGGGAATTGAACTCAGGACCTCTGGAAGAGCAGCCAGTATTCTTAACCTCTGAGCCATCTTTCCAGCCAAATAATTGTATTTATTACATATAGTTTTATAAATAAGTTTAAACTTTTCTTATTAAGATGAAAAGGGTAGATGTAGTGGGAATCAAGTGCATCACCTTTACCTAGTGGCGTGGCCTCTTGGCCAGTGTAGGTATGAGATTCATCTATGACCTTCAAAGCTGTAACTTGAGACATGGCTGGGAACAGCTTCTGTCTGCAATGCTCTCTCTGCTTCCACACTACCCAAAAGAAATGCCAGTTTCATTCAGATGAATGGATTTTTCTAGCCTTCCTGCCTTTTATTTCTGTTATTAGTTGCTATTGACTCCTTTAATAAATATTAACATATTAGTCAATTACTATGATTAATATTCAGCTACATATGTTGAGGTCTTTGATTCATTTGGACTTGAGTATTGAGCATGGTGATAGATATGGATGTATTTGCATTCTTCTACATGTTGACATTCAGTTATGCCAGGACTGTTTGATGAAGATGCTTTTTTTTTCTATTGTAGAATTGTGGCTTTGCCAAAAATCAGGTGTTCATAGGTGTGTGAAATTTATATCAGGGTCTTTGATTCGATTCTGTTGGTCCATATGTCTGTTTTTATGCCAACATCTAGCTATTTTTATTATTTTATTACTTATAGTTATAATTTTATTAGTATAGCTCTATTAGCTTAAAGTCAAGGATGGTGATGTGTGGTGGGACTATGGTATGTTGTAAATATTTGTCCTGCCTACTAGTTTAATAAAAATGCTGATTGACCTAGGGCCCAGACATATTGCTAGCTAACTCTTCATTCTTAATCTCACCCATGGTTCTTATCTTGTTCAGCCATGCAACTTGGTATGTTTTCTCAGAGCAGCATTTCAACTTCTTTCCTCTACATCTGTCTGTGGCATCTTCTATTCACACATCCCTGTGGAGTCTCTTTAGTGGCTTTGCCTGGCATCCGTGTGGTGTGTCTGCTCTGCTCTGAGATTCTCCCAGTCTGGTAGTTCTGCCCAGACTTCCTGTCTGCCTTCAGTCAATCAGCGCTTTTATTAAACTAGTGAGTGGGACAAATATTTACAAATACCATAATCCCACTACAGTGATGTCTCCAGAAGTTGCTTTATTATACAGGCTAGTTTTAGTTATCCTGGGTTTTGGTTTTCCATATAAAATTGAGTATTGTTCTTTAGAGGTCTATAAAGTATTGTGTTGAGATTTGGGTGGGGATTGCATTGAATCTGTGGATTGCTGTTGGTAACTTTGCCATTTTTACTATGTTGATCTTATCTACCAAGAGCATGGGAAATCTTTCTATTTCCTGATATCTTCTTCAATTTCTTTCTTCAAAGACTTAGTTCTTGTCATACAGGGCTTTCATTTGTTTGGTTAGCAATACTCTAAGATATTTTATGTTATTTGTGGCTATTGTAAAGGTTGTTGTTTCTCTGATTTCTTTCTCATCCTATCATTTGTATATACAAGGGCTACTGATTTTTTAGTTAATCTTGAATCCCACTACATTACTGAAGATGTTTAACAGCTGTAGGAGTTCCCTGGTAGAACTTTTGAGGTCACTTATTTATTCTATAATATCTCTGCAAATTGCAAATGTTTGGCTTCTTTCTTTTAGATTTGTATCCCCTTGATCTCCTTTTGTTGTCTTATTGCTCTAGCTAGAACATTGAGAAATATATTGCATAGAGATAGAGAGGGTAGAGAGCCTTGTCTTGTTTATGATTGTATTGGAATTGCTTTGAGTTTCTCTCCATTTAATTTGATTTTGGCTATTGGCATGCTGTAAATTGCCTTTATTATGTTTAGGTATATTCTTTGTATCCCTGATCTTTATCATAAAGGGGTGATAGATTTTTGTCAAAGGCTTTTTCAGCATCTAATGAGATAATCATGTGGCTTTTTTTTTTTTTTTTAGTTTGTTTATATGGTGGATGATATTGGCAGATTTTCTTATGTGGAACCATCCTTGCATCTCTGGGATGAAGCCTACTTAAACATGGTAGGTGATTTTTTTTTTATGTGTTCTTGGATTCAGTTTGCCAGTATTTTATTGAGTATTTTTGCATTGCTATTCATAAGGGAAATTGGTTTGTAATTAAATTATCTTTCTTGCATTTTTGTGGGGTCTGTGCATCAGGATAAGTGTGGCTTCATTAAAAAGTGTTTGGCATTGTTTCTTCTGTTTCTATTGTGTGGAACAATTTGAAGATTATTGGTATTAGCTCTTCTTTGGAATTCTGGTAGAATTATGCACTGAAACATCTATCTGTGGCCTTTTTTTGCTTGGGAGACTTTTAATAACTGTTTCTTAATGGGGGCTATAGGTCTATTTAAATTGTTTGTCTGGTCTTGATTTAATTTTGGTAAGTGATACCTATCCAGAAAATTCTCCATTTCTTTTAGATTTTCCAATTTTGTGGCATAAAGATTTTTGACCTAATGATTCTCTGGATTTCTTCAGTGTCTGTTGTTATGTCCCTGTTTTTATTTCTGATCTTGTTAATTTGAATATTCTCTCTCTGCCTTTTGGTTGGTTTGAATACAGGTTTGTATATCTTGTTGATTTTTTCAAAGAAATAAATATTTGTTTTATTGATTCTATGTATAATTCTCTTTGTTTCAATTTTATCTATTTTGGACTTCAATTTGTTTATTTCCTGTCATCTACTCTTCCTGGGTGAGTTTGTTTTAGGTGTGCTGTTAACTAGCAAGTGTGAGATTCCTCTAAATTCCTTATGTAGGTACTTAGTGCTATAAATTTTCTCTTAGTACTGTTTTACTAATGTCCCATAAGTTTGGGTGTGTGCATTAATTTTCATTAAATTCTAGGAAGTCTTTCTTTCCTTATCTCTTCCTTGACCCAGTGGTGACTCAGTTGAGTTTGCAGTTTCAATGAATTTACAGGTTTTCTATAATTTGTGTTACTGTTGAATTCTAACTTTAAGCCATGGTGGCCTGATAGAATACAAAAGAGTTATTCTAATTTTTAGTATCTGTTGAGATTTGCTTTGTGACTTAGTCTGCAGTCACTTTTAGAGGCAGTTCAATGAGCTGGTAAGAAGAAGGTATATTCTTTTGTGTTTGGGTGAAATGTTCTGTTAAGTACATTGAATCATAACATCTGTTAGTTTTCTTAATTCTCTATTAAGTTTCTGTCTGGCAGACCAGTCCATTGGTGAGAGTAGGGTGTTGAAGTCCCTCACTGTTAGAGTGTGGGGTCTGATGTGTGATTTAAGCTTTAGTAATGCTTCTTTTACAAATGTTGGTGCCCTTGTATTAGGAGCATAAATGTTCAGAATTGAGATTTCTTCTTGATATATTTTTTCTGTGATGAATATAAAATGTTCTTTTCCATCTCTTTTGGTTAATTTTAGTTGAAGTACATTTTGTTAGATATTAGAATAGCTACACCAGCTTATTTTCTTAGGCCCATTTGATTGGAATTTTATCCTATATGTTTTCAACTCTTAAACTGTTTTCTTCACCTGTTTGATTGTTTTCTCGTGGCTTTCTTTAAGGGATTTATTGATTTTTTTTTCTGCCTTTTTTTTGTCTTTTTTTTTTGACTTCTTTAAGGGAATTTTTTATTTCCTCTTTAAGGGTGTCTATTATCTTCATAAAGTTATTTTTAAGGTTATTTTCTTCTGCTTCATCTCCGTTAGGATGTTCAGATATTGCTGTTGTAGAATCACTAGGTTCTGGTGGTACCGTATTGTTCTTCATGTTGTTGAATGTATTCTTACATTGGTGTTACTTGTCTGGGTTGGGGATAGTTCTAGGAACAGGTGTTGTTTCTTGTGATGTCTTTGTTGGATTGGTCTTTTGTTCCTCTGTTGTCTGTTTCCTTGATTGTCTTTTGGCTTGAATGGTCAAGGGTTCTGGTGATTGACTGGTTGTCAGGTCGAGTAGGGTTGACTCAGCTGAGGTTTATGGGGCCTGTGTGCCTAGGTCTAGCATATTGTCTAATTCTTATGGCTGCTGTGGGCTTTACTTCTGTTCTTCCAATTGGTGAGAGTTGTAACTGTATCTATGGAGTCTGTTTTTCCATCTAGTGTAGGTTTTGCCTGTGTCTAGTCTTCCAACTAGTGTGGGTAGTGCTTGCGCCTAAATGGATCTGCTGATGTTGCTGGAGGGCACTATTCACTGGAAAGCTGCTCTTCTTCCCAATGGTGCTGGTAGTGCTTGTGTCTCTAGGGGCTGCTGATTTTATCGGGGAAGGTTGGCCAGGGAGAAGATAATGAGTTCAGTGGGTTTGGGCATCAGAGTGGATCTCTGTGACCACATAGTCCAGTGGGTGGTGGCAATGGTGGAGCTGCTCCTGCTGGCCTGATGGGGCTGGCAAATTAGTCTTGACCAATTTTTCTTAATGAAATGGAGAACAAAGTATTGGCTGGTCAATGGCAAACTGCCAAATCTCTTTCTGCTTGTACATGCATCTGAAAGACCTGGGTGGAGAGGTGCTATAGAAGTGAGTTGGTGCTGGTTTGCTGTAACTTTCAAATCTTTGACACATCCCTTATACAGCAGAGCATACTTTTCAAATTGGGAAATGGAGGTGAATGGAGAGATGGCTAGGGGTCAAGAGTCCTTGTTGATGCTCTTTCAGAGAACCAAAGCAATTCCCAGAACTCACATTGTTTGACTCACAGCTGCCTGTAATTTCAATTACAGGGGATCTGACTGTTGTACCTGAGTCGAGGGATTCCTCAAAGACCACCAGGGAGCTGGATTCCATTGTAAACATACGAGGGTCAGTTTACTCTTTTGGGCAAGTTTAAATGAACCCAGGCCAAAACTCTTTGTTCTAGTGCAGGAGAGGATTTTGACCATGAGCCCAGAGGTGAGGGTTTGTTTTTTTTTAACTATACATAATTGGGGTGCTATACATCTTGGCATTTCACAATTGGGTAAAGAGGTATGGGGTACAGTAACTATTGGCTATACTTTTGGCATGATTTCAAACTCTGAATCTACTGGCTGAACTTTTGGTGTGAAACTAATCTATTGGATGTCAGGTGCATTTTTGAGATTCTTCCCAGATTCTTAGACCTGGGCCCTGCCCTCAGGCATTCAATGGTCTTTTTCTGAAATGAAGTTTTGTAATGATAAATTCATGCCTTCACACTGATGCCTTCTTCTGACCTTCATGGGCACCCCTACAGACAAACATGCACCCAAACACATGCACATATATAAAAACATATATATGTGTTATATATTGCATATATATTATTGATTATATATACTTCATATATATGTATTTGTCCAGTTAGAAATGCTCAAGTAATATATATATATATATATATATATATGAAGGAAAACTAGGAAGTAATGGATCACAAGATCTCAATCTCCATGGATTCTTAAAACAGTTATCTTCTTTTAGGCAAGTGAAATGTGGTATAACACCAGTTTGGACTTCGTGTGACTTGGGTAGTTTGGGTGTTCTTAAAAGGTAATACACCCCATGATAATCCAAATAGAGCCCTATCTAGGATGCACCAGGACCAGTAGTATGTTCTGTGAACAGAAGGCCCTCACAGTGGGAGCCCAAGTCTCTAGCCTGCTACAAGTGACAAAGAAACAGGTTACATGACATGCCAGCATAGATTCTGAATTTCGGAGGCACCTCTGGCACTATGTATGTCACAGTAGAGTTTCTTGAGCACCTGTGTCCAAGATAGCCACAAAATTTTGGACACCACATCTTTATACTGCTACCTATTTATATTGAGATGTAAGCCACTGGTCCATGGTAAGGGTCCAAACCACAGTCTACCCCTAGGATGTCTTCTTAAAAAAGAATAGTTGGGGCCAAAGAGATGGAATTGTTTTCTCCCTTAGTGGCCTTTGTAGTGACAGTAGCAGGTATCTTTGCCTTTGTATTTTCCCAGGATGTTGGCTGGATGTAGAGTGAGAGACCCGTCATCAAGATCATCCCAGCAAAGGATCTTCCTGCTACCTCTTGAGTATGTCTGACTAGGCATTTCACCGCCACTGTGAGAGTGGCTCCGTTCTTAAACTGAACTCCGATCAGTTCAGTTTAAGACCCTTAGTTGCAGAAAATCCTGCTGCTGTGGATCACCATAGGCATAGGCCGTCCCATGGATCCAGGGCCTGGCTTGGGATCTTTTGTTTGCATTATTATTCTTACAATGTGTAGTGCATGCCATGGCACGTGAGTGGAGGACAGAGGACAGACTCTGGTGTTGGTCTTCATCTTCCTTGTTTGAGACAATGTGTCCTATGCTTTACCGCATATTCTATGACAGTTTTCCCCAGACTCTATGTCACCACAGAAGCACTGATATTACAGATAGTGCTATTCACGTTCTGTGGGTTCTGAGGACTTAAACTCAGGTGTTCATGCTTTTGTGGCAAACACTTCACTAACTGAGCTACCTCTCCTTCCCCTCTCTATACAAATAAAGTTTAGTTTCGTTTTATATGAGTAAGCATACCTATGTACCATATGCATGCTCAGTGCATGCTCAATGCCAGCTGAGGCCAGAAGAGAGTGCTGGACATGGAACTCAAAGTTACAAATGGTTGTGGAACACCATGTGGGGGTTGGGAGTTGAATCTTGGTCCTCTGAGCCATGTGTCCAGTTCCCAATACACACACACACACACACACACACACACACACACACACACACACACGAGACAAGACTGAATATATACTGTGCTGGCCTTGAACTTGTTATGTAGCTAAGAATGACCTGAACTTTTATCATCCTGCCCCTACTCCTAAGTGCTTGGATGACAGTCATGAGCTGCCATGCCTGGTTTAAGTGATGATGGTGATGGGGTCATACTCAGTGCTCTGTGCAAACTGAGCAAGCACATTGCTCTGTGCAAACTGAGCAAGCACACTGCCGGAAACATTTAGATGAAACAAGGGCTTGGCATTCTCATTTCCAAGAATGGCTCCAACTTTAACATCCTGGAGAGCAGAAAAATGAGCACACACCGTGAAAAAGGAAGACCTTTTTCCTTCTGGATTGTGTGTAGTGGTGGTAGGCAGCGAAGGAGAATAACCACCTGAGGTTCTGTAAACCCAGATCCAAAATGTCTTCCATTTTCTAAAGTCTCAATTCATTAATTCCAGAACTACCCCTTGGGTAAATTTCTTAAAATCTTAGAGAATTTTAAACTTAGAGAGTTTTAATTTCTCAGAGAGACATAGAGGCCCCTGTAGCAGAATACTTGAGATTAGATTTAAAATGAAATTCACTGTGCATAAGGCTTATCAAGGCTGGTGTGGAAGGGAAGCAAATGACCGTGAAAGCTGCTGTCTGTAGATCCTGGTGAACTGGATTGGAGGAGGGGGTGGATATTTATAATTTCCATTTTAGATGTAATTGTCTCCGAGACCACACGCATCAAGCTGCCTCCAGCTACTGGGTTAGTGGTTCATTACTTTCCTGCACATGACAGACAGCTTCAGTTCTGTCTTCTGCTTAGAGACTGTGCTTCACATTTAAATGCATCTGCCGTCTTGTTTACATTTCTCCAAGACGACCACTCAGATCCAAGATGGCCGAGAGGATGACAATAATAGCCTCTGCTTCCTATCAGCTCAACTCTCCTGTCCTCTTATCTCTCCCAACAGCACCAAAGGTGACCCCAGTGAAAATGCAAAACAAAGCCATAAGTCATTGGAGACACGGGTGATAAACATTCTTCATCTAAATCCAGGGGCATTTCTGTCAGATAGGCTGAGAGAATGCAAAAAATTTCTTTTAACTAGAGCAACCTTTGCTCTGATTGGTGGCCATGAAAACATACATGATTCATCTCACTGACAATATGTGACCATGAAATCTTCTATAATATTCAGTTTTCATTTCTTTACTTTTTTTTAAAAAAAAAGATTTATTTATTATGTATATAGTGCTCTGCTTGCAAGTGCCCAGAGTCCAGACCCCAAAAAGACCACAAAAGACGGCTCCGATGCAACAGCAAAGAGTCTCTTTATTAATGAGCTAGCTTGGATCACTCCGTCTGTCCGTCTGTCCAGCACAGTAGTGGAGCAGGAGCAATCCTGAGCAGCATGAGGCAAGGGTTTTTATTGGGGGTAATGAGAAAGTAAGTCGCATGAGACATAACCTGGAAAGTTTCTGTCTTTTCACAATAGCAGTATTTATTAAATAAGTCAGTTCACAAATTATGTTAGTTTTATTGGCTGCAACTTACCAAGTAGTCTCTATTTCTCTTGATAGCCATGTTGTTGGTTGTTTTTGGTTTTTTAGGGGGACTGCTACCCAGTTCCCAAATAAATCACACATGGAGGCTTATTCTTACTTATAAATGCCTGGCTTGTTTTTCTGCCATCTTTTTAAAACTTATTACATCTACCTTTTGCCTCTGGGCTTTTCCCCTTTCTTCTGTAAATGTTACTTCCACTCTTACTCTGTGGCAGGTTGTGTGGCTGTGTTGCTCAGTGGCTGGCCCCTAGCATCCTGCTCTCCTTGTTTTTTTGCTCTCTTTTTCTACTCCCAGATTTCTCCTTCTCTATATTCTTTCTGCCTGCCAGCCCCACTATCCATTCTCCTGCATTGCTTTTGGCCATTCAGCTCTTTATCAAACCATCATGTGTTTTAGAGAGGCAAGTAACACAGCTTTACAGAGTTAAATAAATGCAACATAAACAGTAGCAACATACCTTAAATAATACCTACAACATAGCCGGCTGAAGCAAATATATTTTTATTTATTTATTTTTTTTGTGTGTGTGACAGTGCACATATGCCAGAGTACACACGGAGGGCACAGAACAACCTTCAGTCCTCCTATGGGGGTAGGTCTGGGATTTAGCTGAGTCAGTAAGTACCTTTACCTACTGGACTGTATTGCCATGCCTGGGAACCTAATTACTAACAGTAAGTCTCAGGAAGTGCACTGCACATCATAGAGTAAAGCCTGCATCTATGGACATTCCCGAAGAACAGCTAAAGGGTGCTGGGGCTGGAGCACAGCTGGACAGATGGGAAGAGGGCATTGCAGTGGCTAGACAAGAATGTTTTTCTTTCTATCATTTAACTTACTAAAAACCCATGTAGGGGTTCATACATTTTTCTTTTTTATATTTTAATTAAAAAATAAATTACGATTATATGTGCTGCTGTTTGTGAGTGTATGCAGCTGTGAGTACACATCTACCCGAAGGCCAAAAGAGGGCATTGGATCCCTGAAGCTGCAGTTAGAGGCTGCTGGGGGCCAGCTGATGCAGGTGCTGGGAACTGAACTCACATCCTTTGTAGGAGCAGCATATGCTCTTAACTACTAAACCATTTCTCCAGCCCCAGCAACTTCATTTTAAAATTTTAATATATTTTTAAACTTATACTTATTTAAGCTTCTAAGGGAATTTCTCCTTGAATCTGGGCCCAGGAATGATGCTGGTGTATTTTGACTAGAGTATTTGGTGGTCGGGTAGCAGGGTCAGGGTGGTATGGATTCTGCAGTTGGAACTTAGGTCATGCTATCCCTCTGTGAACAGCAGTTTCTCTGGGAACTGGGTGAGGGACTCTTTTTCAGGGCTCTGTCTGCTTTAGTTCTGCATAGTTCTCTAAAATGGAAGACTCCTTTTAGTTCTTCATTTCCTCCATTCTGATGTACCAAGAGCCAATCATGGATCTTTAGTTACAAAATGGCATTTCTTGAGGTAACTTTTTTTTTTTGGTTATTGTCTCAATCATGGGACTCTGGCAATATGCTCATAGAAGTAGTCTATCTGGAAGAAGGTCTTGTGCCTATCCTTGCAGGCCTGATCTGTAAGGTCTCATAGGAGCAGCTGGGATTTGACTTGCAAAGCCAAACTCTAGGCTGTAGGGACCTTTGGGCCTCTACGAAAAGATTTGTCTCCTATGCCAAATTTTTTTTTTTTTTAACTTAGCATTTTAACTTGTTATGGGCTGGGAATAACGGGAGAACGGGAGTAGGTTTTTTTTTTATATTATTATTTTAAGTTGACACTGGAGCGTTGTTGTTAGGGCCCGAAAAGGTTGAAAAGATAGTAAAGGAACTGGGCTCTAGGGCTTCTGTCAGGGCCTTGTACCTGTCTGACCCAGTACTGGGAGACAGGAGGAAACAACTTACATCAGTAGAACTGGTCTCTATGTTTTTAGCAACTCTTCAAGTGGAAATCTGTTGAGATATGTAGAAATTAAGAACAAAAGTTAGAATTTAAATTTTGGGCCCAGTTTTAGTAATTTGGGAAGGGCAGGAGTCCCCAACCATAAGAGGAAAGTATCATCTTTAAGAACAGACAGGAGGGAAAAACTTAGGCTGTACTTACCTGGAATTTTTTTGGCCTCTGTAAGATGGATCTAAATTTTACAATTTTTTGAAGCTTATATAAGTTATAAAAAGACATAAGAATTTTAGTTATATTAGTATTATTAATCAGGCTTTATAAAATGAGCTTGAAAGCTGGCTATCACCTTGCAGAAGGATCTGATTGTCTGAATTTGTCAAGCTAACAAAGTTATAACTAGCCTAGCCATCAATATTTGCAGAGATCTGAGAAGGATAAATTATATCTAAGTGCAGACTGAGCAGCTTTTGAATCTATTAAAAACAACAGAGACTAGTCTATATTTAGTTAGCCATGTCTAGGTCTCTACCTAGCTGGAGGCAGAAGTATCTAAACTGTTATCAATCTTTAGCTTCCAGGCCTTTAAGGTGGGAGCTTTTCCCCACAGTAGAGTGACATATGGGAGAAGACTGACTTTACTTTGCTAGGCAAAAGGGTTCAATCAATTTTTTAATGTCTTGTAGATTTAGGTCAGGTTTTTGGCAGCAGGCAGGCATTGTGCTATGGCATCTTGCCCAGGTCAGCACTGTTATATCTAGACGGAGATCTTGGTGTCTCATAATTTTTTTTTGGAGACCTTGGGCCACTGTTAGGATCTGGGAGTCTCTGATATAATGTTTTTAAATGTCATATTTTGTAGATCTCTGAAATATGAGGGCTGCTTAGGTATATCTGAATAGAAAAACTTTATTTTTAGTTACTTGTTGTAAGCTTAACCCTGAAACTTATATGAGACTAAATAGAAAGTTTTTAAGTTTTTGGTTTTGAATAACATATTTTTTATGATTATATAAACAGAATTTATGGATGTCTTTATTATCACTTTAAATCTTAAAAAGGTTTGTTCTCAGAACTGTGTGCTGAACTTAGATTTAAAATTTATGTCTAGCAAGATAAGCTGTCTTTGTAACCTTGATTGTATTTTTATAAACTTGTTTTTAGATAAGTTGAAAAAATTTTAGCACATAGAATCTATTTTTACACTCAGCATGGAGGCTGTATGCTCAAATGAGGTCATCTGCCAAAGTTTTTGCCACATAACTATCAATAGTGCATGATGATGAATAAAAGTAAACTAATTTTAGCATTTTAACAATTATAGTTATTGATATTTGTATTGATGCATTTAATAATGCACTGTTATGAAATAATGATGCAGACTGAATAATTTGTAAGTAACAGAACTTTATTTTTTACATCTCTGTGGGAAGGCGTTTTAAGATTAAAATATTAGGAAGTCAGTTTTGGTTTTTTTTTTTTTACAGAAGCTTTTTTTTTATATACACTCAAGGTGACAACTTTTGATATAACTCTCAAAGGGTTAGAAAGTAGTGTATTCAGTTAGAAAAGGGTAAAAGGACTGAAGAGGGGTACGTTTATTTTTGTAAAAGCCTTAATCTTATTAATCAAAATAGGAACTCTCAAAACTTATTATTTAAATGCCTTGTATCATATGGGCAATATTAAAATTTGGAGTAATTTAAGATATGTACTATAATTATATCTTAATGCAAATCTCTATCTTTAGTGTACTTTTTATTCTGTAACTTAGATATGTCCTTTTAAACAATAGTTATATTTACACATATAGAGTTGGATCTAAGTCACATATATAAATATATATAGATTCGAAGCTAGCTTATATCTATATATAGTTAAATCTAAGTCACATATATGTCTATATAACCATATACATGTCATAAACATTTTGCGGTGAAGAATCATTAGCTAATTTTAAAATGAAGAAAAACTAAATTGAATTAACCCCATATGGATAAACTTTTTAAACTTATCTTATAGTTTTTTTTTTTTTAATTTAGTATCTGCAGGTATGAGAAACCATGGCAAACAAAATTTATATCATCTCTGGCCTTTTACAACATTTTATATATTTTTAGTCTGTCCCTCTGATTCCTTAGTCATCTTTACTTTAGACATTTTTTTCTATTATTATAGTTTTTGTCTTTTTATCATCTTTTGGACAACATAAAAACTTTTATCAACGTCTTTCTTGTGGTTCTCTCCAGTATGCATACACTGTAGCAGCATACGACAAACATGAAGCATCTCAAACTAGCAGTAGGGTTTTTTTTTTTTCTTAACTAATAATAATTTATAACCAATCTCTTTAAAAGATGACAAACCCGTTGGATCTTCATAGATAAGAGGGAGGACCCTAGAGAAACAGTAGGGAAATCTATGTGGAAGTGTGGCTAGAGGGGCCCCTGGAGGTCTACTCCTGTTTTCCTTTTCCCTAGAGCTTTGAAGCCTGCCCCAATCCCAACACTGTTAGTTTGTGTTTCTGACCTCTCCACAGTCAAGGGGAAGTACAGCACAAGCACTGTCCTAGGAAAGCCTGCAAAACAGGAAGCTGGGCTTTTCCTCAGCAGAGGCTCCTCCCACACTTCCTCACCAGGATAACTCAGGCTGGAAGGCCTCCTAAACTATAACTGAAACCTAAATTAAAAACAAAACAAAAAACTGCCAAGTTCTTATTTCACTTTTCAAAGCTAATTCCTTCTACCCTGGTAGAGTGCGGTTTTCTCCAGCCATAAAGAAAAAGGAAATTATATTGTTTGTAGAAAAGAGATGTATCTGGAGATTATGTTTTGGAAAATAAGCACTTAAGAAGATAAATATTGCATTTTTCTCTCCTATAGGAAACATACATACATATACACGCACATTTCTGCACATGCACAGACATAAGACACTACATGGAACCAGAAGGGCTATTACTTGGAAAAAGGATCAGTGAGAAATCTCAGTGGGATCAGAAAGGGCAATTGGAGGGTGGGACTGTGTCAAAGCATGTGACTTACTTTCCCATTACCCTAGCTTAGACCCAGATACCCTCCCCAACACTGTCACATCCCCCTAGCCCATCTCTACCTGCACTCTTTAAACCTGCCCCAGGTTCCATCTTCAAAACAGTAACGATGGCATAAAACCAGCAGAGAAATCTGTAATGCCTGAATCTCAATCACCCAGAGAGATCACCAGAGACAGAGATTTCTGAAATGCAACAGCAAGGTTTATTGTCAGTGCGATACAAATCTAGGCAGGAACTTGTTCTCCACACTGTACTCGCACCCCATGAGTGTGGTGCAGGGAAGAACTGAGCACCTCAAGTTACACAAACTTTTTATCAGCAAAGACCATGAGGCAGGGTTACTTGAGGTCAAGGCAGCAGGTGTGCTCTCAATGAACTCATGCTTAGGGACTTTTTACAGCTTAACATTCCCGGACCCCACCTGGGTGGTATGGCTGGCAGGTTTTTACTACCTGAGGTGTGGACCATCCAGGTGTCCTTAGCTCATTCTTTCTTGAAACTGGAGAAGCACCTGCCAGGAATGTGAAATAACTCTATTTTAGTATAAAATGGCTACTAGAATACAAAATGGGGTTTCTTGAACTAAGTTTACTCTCTTCAAAATCATCCTTTCCTTGCTTAAGAACCTCCAGTGACTTGCATTAAGGTCGCAAGTGTAGATTCTGCACATTTGGCCCCGCCTGCTCTCTGGCCTTCCTCTGCTTCTGCCCCAAACCTCAGGGCCTTTGCACTCCATGGCTTGGCCATGCTTGCTGCTCCTGAGATATTTGTCCCATGGGCATCTTCACACAAACAGTACACCTGCCTGGTTATTCTCCACCATGTGGTTATGTGCTTGAGATGATGGCCAGAACGTAAGCCAGCCTTGCATTACTACCAGATGAAATGTTTTAAAAATTTTAAAGAGGATCTGAATAATCATTTTTTTCTAACAAATCATTATATCTTAATGCTTTTATTATTTTAATATATGTACGTACATAACAAAACAAAATATGCACATACAAAGATGTAACAAAGAGACTCATTATTTTGCCTAATAAATTTATGCCATACTTTTTTTAACTGAAAAAAATAAGACTTGTGGTAAACAACACAAGCGTGATTTTGCCCCCTCCTTCCCTTTGTCTTTGTGGCCTTCAGTAGATTTAACTACACCACACTGGCTGCAGCCAGCCTTGGGAATCTTCCATCAGGGGATAGGACACCCCCCCTGCAGTTGCCTGGCCCTCCTCCCTGAGCTCATGGCAGCCGCCTCTATAAATCATATTGCTTTAAGTCCCATGTTTAAGTGGGATCAGAGGATTGTCTTCCGCCTAACCTCACCCCATCCCAAAGCTTCATCCAGGTCCTGACATGTGACAGGATTGCCTTTTTGTCTTCCTTTTATTTTTAAGATTTATTTTTATGTATGTTTGTGTGCTTCTGTCTGTGGAGGCTAGAGGAGAGTGTCCAGGTCCCTGGACCTGGAGATGTGAGCTGCTGCATGATAGCATGAGAAACCAAATTCCAGTCCTCTGGGAGAGAGCAAGTACTCTGAAGTCCTAAACACCTACCTCTGAAACCGCTCTTCTTAAAGACTGAGTAATATCCCACTGTGCATATGAGTCTTATCTTCTGTCTCCATAGCTCTATCAAGGAATGCCTACAGGAGTGTGTAGTGATGTTCAAAAAGACTTACTGCAAGTGTTTCTGTGCTTGCTCTCTCTCTGTATGTGTGTGTGTGTGTGTGTGTGTGTGTGTGTGTGTTCACGTGTGTGTGTTCATGTGTGGGGAGCAATGTGGAGGTCAGAGGGAAACCAGGAGTCAGTTGTCTGCCTATATTATGAGGGGGATCTTGGTGATAATCTCCATCATCTGCCGAGTCCTCAGAGGGAATTTTATTGGAGCCCTGCATGGTGCAAGTCCAGAGGAAGCCGCTAGCCCACAGCTTTGCTATGGCCCCTTAGATTAGAGTCAACAGATGCTTACTGTTGACAAGAATTTTACTAATGGATTCTGGGAATTTGACTGAATCCTCCTGCTAAAATTATTATGTTTACCTCTGGGACATTTCTGTGAAAGACATGTTAGGCACATAAAGCCACAAAACTTGGACTTTGTCAAGCTGACATAAATAGGTGACCTTTACCTGCAAATATCTGTTCTTGTAGCAGGCTTTATTACCAGGAAAAAGTCAGTGTGTGGGAAAAGGACATGTCTTATCTCAGTTCAGCCTCAATAGCAGGGACACCGAAACTAGCTCAATTTCTAGAATATTCCAGCTATGTTTCTCAGCTCAGATTGCTCATTAAGCACTCACTGGTTGAGCTGTTTATATTTTTTGTTTTGATTCCTGGGCTATAAATTACAGTTATACTGACATAACAATGAGTTCTTTTATGTATATATATGTACATCCATCACTTTGCTCTAGGCAGAACTGAGGGCTGGCAGGACACTACAGATCCGTGGCTAATTCCCAGGCAGATGCACCGGACACATTCTTAATAAGTTTGTTCATTTCCTCTGGCATTCTCCCTTGCTGGAATTAACACAGTCAGAGAAATAAACACATAATCAGCTCCACATTTAAGAGAACCCATTCTCTCCCTTCACTTTCTACAATTATTTTTTCAACTATTTCTCATTTATAGATTTTATGTTCTCCAGCCAACACTGTTGAATGTTTTTCTTTGCCTTTTGGTTTTTATTTTCACTAATAGGATTGAACCCAGAACCTCTTGAGTGTTAGGCGAACACTCAGCCTATAAGCTATAACTCCAGCCCTCTTATCTAAGCCTTTTTTTTTTTTTTTAAGACTGGGTATCACTGTGTGGTCCTAACTGACCTGTAACTAGTTTTGGAGACCAGGCTGGTCTTAAACACACAGAGATTCCCCCTGCCTCTGCCTCTGTAGTGTTGGGATTAAAGCCACACATATCTAATATTTTTAAAGGGTGATTTTATTGCAAACCAACTCCTGAGATCACTTGCTCTTATGGAGGACTATTTTTATTCTCTGGCTATGTTGGGTGCTGGAGATTAAATCCAGGGCTTCATGTAAACTGGGCAGGCATCTCCACCTGACCTTTATCCTCAATTCCTGCATGTCTATTTTTAAGGCAATAAAAGATTTGGTTTGAATGAAGCTTAGCTACTCAGAGTGCTGTTGCTTTTAAGGTTAAAAGAAGTAAATGTCAGACCAAGCTGTACAATGCAGATATCTACTACAAACATCCATCTGTGTATGTATATGTACGGTGCTTTGAACATGAAATGACCCCTACAGGCTCAAGTGCTTGAACATTTGGTACCCATCAGGGCAGGGTACAGAATCTGTAGGCAGCAGAGCCTCACAGGAGGAAGCGGGTCACTAGTGGTAGGTTTGAGGTTTTGTAGCCTGATTCCATTTCTTTTTTTCTCTCAGCTTCCTGTGTGCAGGTGACATGTGATTAGGTTGCTTCCTGACTGGCAGGCTGGCCTTAGGCTTCTGCTGACAAGCCTTCCCCACACTAATGCACTTTACATCCTCTGGAATTGTATGCTAAAACAAATGCTTTCTCCCCAAAGCTTCTGGTTGTAAAAGTATTCTGTCACAGTAACAGAAAGTAAGAAATGCAGTATGTCTTGCGTAGCTTTGTTATGAAAAGACAGATGGTGTTCGTGCTTTCTATTAAAAAAATATGTTGTTATTTAGTGAGACAGAATTTCACTCTATCCCAATGGGCTGTTTCTGAACTATGTAGCTCAGGCTGGCTTTGAACTTGGAGCAATCCTGAGGACTGAGATTACAGGTGTGTGTCATCACATCCAGCCTAAACCTCTTATTATATGAACAATCCATTTCTTCTACAATAAGTACCAGGCAACCAGGAATCAACTAGGAATTCTACTCTTAAGAGTAGGCTTAACAAGAACACCCAATAATGAAATGCACAGAAAACAAAACATTATTTGCCTGTAGGAATGGTGATTCCTACAGGTACAAATACAAGACACACTTGGTTCATGTGCCTTCTCCACAAAAGAATGGTACATGTCTAAAGGGCTCTATTCTAGTGGTCCATACATCTGCCCTGCTTTCAGTTTGCTAGAGAGAGCTTGTTACCATAATTACCCATCTTCTTAGTCAGAATATCACCTATAAAAAAAAATGCCTAATGTTTATACCAAGCTAATTAGAAAACTGCAGAATATTTTTCAAGGCTTTTATATATTTATTAAAAATACTTCAAATTGTAGGGTTTTTTGAGCTAATCATAACACAGTATTTAAATCCACTACTTCTAGAGTTTATGTGGCTAGCTGACCACTTCAGCTTTCCTTTGCCTTTGGAGCCATAGGCTGTCTATGCTAACATTATTAAAGTAAACTAGAACTATCAACATGTTTTCATAGTAAACTACCTGTTTTTCAATTGTAAAACACCATGTTAAGTGAAACTAAGTAGTTTGGGGAAATGTATATAGTGTTGCTCATATGCATATTGATAAAGGGTCATCTACTGACTTGTAGGAAACCTACCAGTAGTCACACAGATTTAAGAGGCAAGATGTCTTAGCAGATAAAGGAGCTTGCTGCCAAGCCCAACAACCTGAGTTTGGTTCTTGAGACCCAAAGGTAGAAAGAGAAAACATCCCAGAGTTATCTTCTAACTTCCACATATGTAGAATGACATTCACACACACACACACACACACACACACACACACACACACACACACACACACACAGTATTTTTAAAAGCCACCATACTAGCTTCATTGTAGTGTCTCACATCCACAATCCAGGCCTTGCAGATTCAAACTATGGGGGTCAATTCAGGGTAGACTTAGCAACAGCCTCGGCTACAAGACCCTGGTTCAGCACGTGTTTTATCTGCTGAGCCATCTCTCCACCCTCTCAAAAACAAAACAAAACAAAAACAAAACAAAACAAAACTTAAATGAATTTGTGTCTGAGATCAAAAGCTGAACAATTCAGTATAACTTCTGAGCCATAACATTGGCATGCTTGTTCACAGAAAAGGAAGGAGCAAGTGTACTTCAAAGACAGAAAGACTTGTTCCACTCCCTCTCCGTGGCAATTGAAACCAAGGTACCCTTCGTGCTAGGCATTCTGCCAGTGAGCTCCATCCCAGCATCCCTCCTCTTTCTTGGGAACACAGTCTTGCTGTCTAACCAGGCCTTGCTGCTCTCAAACTTATCCTCCTGCTTCAGCTCCCTTCAAAGACTCTGTCACAGTAAGCTGCCGTTGCTGATGGAAGCATACCATGTTTCTTCCTCCTCCTCCTCCTCCTCTTCTTCTTCAGTAGTCAAATGCAAGCCTTTATTCCAACTGGCTGGGACTAAACTCAGATATTTGGGATGTAAGTGTAGTCCCAAGAATTTAGAGCAGGAGGCTTGTGTGTGTGTGTGTGTGTGTGTGTGTGTGATGACATGTTTCTTTATTTTCAGCAGTCTCAAGGCAGAGGCAGAGGATCTCTGCGAGTTAGAGGCTAGCCTGGTCTACAAAGTGAGTTCCAGAACAGCCAGGGCTACATAGAGAAACCCTGTCTTGAAAAGCCATGAATAAACAAATACATACCATATTTCCTAATAAGATAAATCAGAGGAACCAGCACCAATTACTGCTGACTTAGAAGACAGAAGAATAGTGGAGATGCTGAGGGCCAACACCTTCTATCATTTATGAGTCTAGATAATATGCTTTTCCTCATATTTCATTTGTTTTCATGAGAGCAATTACCTGGAGTAACTGCTACTACCTTTGTGTTACAGACAGGAACACGGTTCTAGAGAGAGTAGACATTTGTCTCAAGGACAGTTCTAGGATAACTCAGCTTTGATTGGGATGCTTGAGTAGAGGAACTGTAGCTAAAATGCTGCCCAATATCGCCTACTTAGCAACTCGGTATATTATCCAGGCTTTTTTCAACTTCCTGCTTTGTATAAAGAGCTCCTTCACCATCACTGAGTCAGGAACCTTGGGAGGGAACTCATCTGGAAAATGTGCCAAATAATAAAGGAACTGAATTTGCATTTTAAAGAAGTCAGTGTGTTGAAGTAAGTCTGGATTTTCTGGTATCTTTCAACATTTGTTCCGGGTGCTATAACTTGACTTTGTCTTCTGGAGTGGAGTGGAGTGTGGAATCAGTTCAATTGGATTTCTCTGCAGTTGAATTTGGATGCTGATGCTCAGGGTAATACCATGCAGTTTCTCTAGTTTATCGTATAGTCCTACTGGGAAACGGTATCAAAACCCATCATCCCACAATACAGTGGTTGGAACTTTAGAGACAACATGGCTTTTGTTTTTCTTTTCTGTCTCTGTCATGAGCTTGAGTAGGTTTGCAGGAATGCCAACAACCTTTCTTCAGGCATCATCACCTTGCCTGTGTACCGGTCTTGCTACCCTCCAGATTCCACTAGTCCTGATGGGAATCACATTTCTCCCAGAAGAACATCCCTTTGAAAAGTTTTCCTTCATGGAGCGAGTTTGGGCCATCTAGAAAGCAGAAGCCCAGCTTCTCACTCAACTACTGTTCAGCCACAGAGGCAACCTTGGGGTGGACATTCAGTGTTTGACCTCCGTGATTAGCTCTCTTTAACTGCAACTGAAGAAGGCCACTGACAAGTTTGTGAAAGGCTCAAATGGAAGCAAAGTGACTTTTCTATGGAGCAAATTGTGTGTGTGTGTGTGTGTGTGTGTGTTGTGATTGTAAAAACAATGCAAAATTAGCATAGCCAATTAAAAACAATATTCACACAACAGTGCATATATATTTATAAATATATAAATTCATAGTTCTGCACCTTAGATGATAAATGTAAATCAAGTTATCACACAAGTATGTATCCAATTAGCACCACTGCAAGGACTTTTTATTCACTGTTCTGTTCTGCCCTTTTTCTCTCTATCCAATACATCGTGATCTTTCTCACTCCAATTCTTTCACCCTATGAGTCTCTTATTCATGAACCTGGTTTATAAATTATGTCCAATCTATGTAATGTATTTGTCCCATGGGCACTGAAGTAGTTGAATGTAATCAGTTTTATGTGCTTCAGTCTGATATCTTTCTATAATTGGGTTCTTGGGTTATTTTTATTTTTTAATTTTGTAGACAAGAATACAATGAATATTTTGAACACAGATATTTCTGCAAAAGTAATTTTTTTGTGATGAATTTCTAGTAGTTGGAACTGCTGCTCAAACAAGAATGGGAACTTTTATGGCTTTGATGTAATTTTCCCTCTGGATAACACTGACTTGTAGCCTCTTTCATGTCTAGCTATTAACTCAGTTATTCTGTTCAGTCAACATTAGTGTTAACACCACAAAAATCATGTTACCTTTATTACCTTCTTAGTGAGGTGTTCAGTTTATATTCCATAAAGCATTGTTTTTGTATGTAAACAGCTTTACTAAGTCCTTAGTTAATGTAGGTGCAAGGATACTGTGTGATCCAGGCACCACAGGGAGCAGAACCTAGCAAAGGAGAGAGAAGGATACACAGTGTGGGTGCATGTGTGCAGGACTATGCCTGTATATCCTATGAGGGCATCCTAGAATCCACTCTTCTATAGGCAATGACTGAATGTCAAATAAAGACAGCATTCGGGGCTGGACAGATGGCTCAGCGGTTAAGAGCACCGTCTGCTCTTCCAGAGGACCCGGGTTCAATTCCCAGCACCCACATGGCAGCTCACAACTGTCTGTAGTTCCAGTTGCAGGCAAACACCAAGGCAAATAATTAAATAAATAAAAGTGTTTTTTTTTTTAAAAAAAAAAAAAAAAAAAGAAAGACAGCATTCTTCCTAAAGCACCAAGTTCTAAAAGCATAAAAAAAAAATCATAATCAGCCACAATGGGTTATAAGCTTGGTTGAAAAATTTGGGTGTGTAGAGATTAGGTACCAGGGAGAGGGTGCCCTTCTTAGGGGAACTCAGATCTCCCTGGGAAGGGGAAACAGAAGAGATTTTGTGAGTGGACTAAGGGCAGTGGGGACAGGAACATGAGCGATTAGGTTGTGGGGCACAGAGGGAAGAAAGTTGACAGGAAGAGATGGAGGCATTTCAGGTTGAGTGGAAGCGAATCTCCCAGAAGTCTGCGATGAGGACCTTGTCTTAGACTTCCAGCAATAGTGTTAAGTATCCTAAACTTGTCTCCTGTGACCAAACTGGCACATGGCCCAATTGTCATCAGAGAGGTGTCATCCAGCAACTGATGGAGGCAGATGTAGACCCACAGCCAAACATGAGGCATAGCTCAGAGATCCTGTGGAAAGGTGAGGAAAAAGAAGTGTAGGACCCAAAAGGGTTAAGGACACCGGGGAGGCTCACACAATCCACTAATGGGCTCCTAGGGGCTCCCAGAGACTGAGCATACAACCAGGAAGCCTGCAGGGGACTGACCTAGGCCCTCTGCACATATGTAACAGTGTGTAGCTTAGTCTTCTTGTGGGACTCCCACCACCACTACTCTTCAAACTGGGTTGCCCTGATGAGCCTTAATATGTGGGGAGGTGCTTAGTCTTACTGAAACTTGATATGCCCTGTTTTGTTGGTACTCATGGGAGGCCCGCCATGATGGAGATGGAAGAGCCTGGAGGAGAGGGGAGGCTGAGGCTGGGATGTAGAAAGAGTAAATGAATAAAAAATAAATTAATTAAAAAGAAACAACAACAAAAACATTTGAAAATTAAAGCAAATGCCATGGTGGAATATGATTGTCACAAAATGGTATGTTTAGAGAAATGTAATAAAATGTTGAATGAGTAAACAGGGTATATAATACAAATGCTGTACATGTGTGTGCACATACAAGTATAGTACCTCTCACCTCATTTATTTATATTTTGTTTTAATTTATTTATTTAAGAAAGGACTTTTTCCCCATGTATCCCCCTGCTCACAAATCCTTCCTTCTTCCCAATTCCTCCCACTCTGCCTTCAGCCTCCCCCACCCCCAAAAGGGTGGGAAATCCCAAGGAGGGTCAGCTCAGTGTGGTGCAGCCACTTCAGGCAGTTCCGATTTCCTTATCATAATATCAAGATTGGGTTAGGTGCTCCTCTGCAGGGAATGAGCTCCAAGGTGCCAGGCCATTTACAGGAACACAGCCTGATCCTACCCCTCGAGGCTCCATATACTGCACATACCAGTCGATAGATGCCTACCCTTGTGGGGCCTAGCTCTTTGTCCTATGGTTCCCCAGGGGCTGTTCTTGACTTAGTGAGCTCCCTAGAGCTCCAGCCAGCCATCTCTATGAGACTTCTCAGAATTTCTATCCCCTTGCTCATTCAGACTCTCCTGCCCCACTCTCAGCTGGGCCAGGAGCTAGGTCCAGTGCTCAGCCATGATCTCTGCCTCCACCTCCAATTATTGTTGGATGTAGGTTCTGTGATGACACTTAGGGTGGTTATCCATTTGATTATAGGGGAAGTTTAGGCACCCCCTCCATTATTGGTTGGAGACTTAGCCAGAGACATTCTGTGGGTTCTTGGGGGTTTCCCTTGCACCCAGTCCCTTTCTAATCCCACACTGGCTTCCTCTATCAAGATATCCATCTTTTACTTTTCTTCCTCTTTGTTGTTCCTCTCACACAACCAACTCCTTCTTTCATGATTTGTTCCCACATCTCCTTGGTCATTACCTGTTATGATCCCAACTTGCTAATGAGGTCTTCTCTATTTTCTCTTCCCAGGGGAATCCCTGGATATCTCATTTAAGTTCCTTCTGAGCTCAGGTTGTTCAGGGGTTGTGATTGCAGCTTAAGTGTTCTTTGCTTTTTGTCTAAAATTCTCTTATGAGTGAGTACATCCCATGCCTATTTTTCTAGGTTTGTGATACCTTGATCAGGAGGATGTTCTCCAAATCTATCCATTTGTCTGCAAATTTTAGAATGTCTTTTTTACTGCTGAGTAGTGTAGATGTCCTACAGTTTGTTAGTCCATTCTTCAGCTGAGGGGCATCTAGATTGCTTCCAGGTTCTTGCTATTACAAATAATGCTGCTATGAACATAGTTGAGCTAATAATGCCTTTGGGATAAGAATGTGCATTCTTTGTGTATATGTCCAATAGTGGTATTACTGGATCCTTGGAAAGATTGATTCCCAGTTTTCTGAGGAACCACCATATTGCATTCCAGAGTGGCTGAACAAGCTTACACTCCCACCAACAATGGAGAAGTGTTCCCCTTGCTCCACATCCTCTTCAGTGTAGGTTGTCATCTGTGTTTTTAATCTTAGCCAATCTGACAGGTGTAAGGTGGTATATCAAGGTTGTTTTCATTTGCATTTCTCTGATGGCTAAAGATGTTGAGCAATTTTTCAAGTGCCTTTCAGCCATTTGTAATTCTTTTGTTGAGAATTCCCTTTTTAGCTCTGAACCCCATTTTTAAATTAGGTTATTCAGGGTTTTGGGCTCTAGTTTCTTGAGTTCTCTGTATATTTTAGAGATTAGTCCTTTGCCAGATGAAGGATTGTTGAGGATCTTTTCCCATTTTGTAGGGTATCATTTTGTCTTATTGACTATGTCCTTTGTCTAACAGAAGCTTCACAGTTTCAGGAGTTCCTACCTATTGATTGTTTTTCTTAGTATCTGTGCTACTTGTGTTATAGTTAGGAAGTGGTCACCTGTGCCAATGCATTGGAGGGTGTTTCCCATTTTCTTTTCTATCAAGTTCAGTGTTGCTGGATCTTTGATCCACTTGGATTTGAGTTTTTTTGCAGAGTGATAGGATTAGATCTATTTGCATTCCTCTATATACTACCATCCAATTATGCCAACACCATTTGTTACAAATATTATCTTTTTTCCATTGAATATTTTTGGCATCTTTGCTAAAAATCAGGTGTTTATAGATGTGTGGGTTAAGATTGGAGTCTTTGATTTGATTCCATTGATCCACAAGTCTGTTTTTTTATGCCAGTACTAGACTGTTTTATTACTGTAGCTCTATAGTATCGCTTGAAGTCAGGAATGGTGATGCCTCCTGAAGTTCTTTTGTTGAGCAGGATTGTTTTGGCAGTCCTGGCTTTCCTGTTATTCCATATGAAATTGAGTACTATTTTTTTCAAGGTCTGTAAAAAATTGTGTTGAGATTTTGATGGGGATTGCATTGAATCTGTAGATTGCTTTTGGTAAGATTGCCATTTTTACTATGTTGATCCTACCTATCCAGGAGCATGGGAGATCTTTCCATTTTCTGATATCCTCTTCAATTTCTTTTTTCAGTGATTAAAAATTTTTGTCAAATGGATCTGTTGCTTCTTTGGTTATAGTTACACCAAGATATTCAATGTTATTTGCAGCTATTATAAAGGGTGATGTTTCCTTTATTTTTTTTCAGCCCTTTTATTCTTAGTATATAGGAGGACTATTATTGATTTTTTTGAGTTAATTTTATACCCTGCTACACTGAAGGTGTTTATCAGCTGCAGGAGTTCCCTAGGAGAATTTTGTGGGTCACTTATGTACACAATCATATCATCTGCAAATAGAGATTGTTTCACTTCTTCTTTTCCAATTTGTTTCCCCTTAATCTCCTTTTGTTCTCTTATTAATTTAGCTAAAACTTTGAGAACCATATTGAATAGATAAGGAGAAAAAGGACAGCCTTGTTTTGTTCCTGATTTTAGTGGGATTGCTTTGAGTTTCTTTCCATTTAGTTTGATGATGGCTGTTAGCTTGCTGTATATTTCCTTTATTATATTTAGATATTTTCCCTGTATTTTTGATCTCTCCAGGACTTTTATCATAAAGGAGTGTTGGATTTTGTCAAAGGTTTTTTTCAGCATCTAAGGAGATGATCATGTGGCTTTTTTTCTTTTAGTTTGTTTATATGATGGATGACATTCACAGTTTTTTGTATGTTAAACTATCCCTGCATCTCAGGGATGAAACCTACTTGATTGTGGTGGATGACTTTTTTGATAAGTTGTTGGATATGGTTTGCCAGAATTTTATTGAGTATTTTTGCATCACTGTTCATAGGGGAGATTGGTCTGTAATTCTCTTTCTTTGTTGCATCTTTGAATGGCTTAGGTAGGAGGGTCATTGTGGCCTCATAAAAAGAGTTCAGCAATTTTCCTTCAGTTTCTACTATATGGAACAGTTTGAGGAATATTGATATTAGTTCTTCTTTGAATGTCTGGTAGAATTCTGCAGTGAAACCTTCTGGTCTTGGGCTTTTTTTATTTGGGAGACTTTTAATAACAGCTTAAATTTTCTTTGGGATTATAGGTCTGTTTAGGTCATTTATCTGATCTTGACCCCATCAATTTATTAGCATAGACTTCAATGAGCATATAATCATTCTTGAGGGAAATATATCTAAGACTAAAAATATCCCATGTAATATGATGCTTGGTAACTATTGCTTCTGGCTTTTACGTTTTTCTGTTTCAATAATTTCTCTAAGAAAAATCTCTGTCTCTCTCTCTGTCTCTGTATCTCTCCCTCACTTGCTGTTTTTCTCTCTCTCTCTATATATATATGTATATATATGTGTATATATATACATATATATAAAGTTACAGTAAGACTAAGCACATTTCCACATATTAAGCCTCGGCAAAGCCACCCAGTGTAAGAATTAGGGACTCACAAGCCAGTAAAAGAGGCAGAGATAGAACCCTTGTTCCTACTGTTAGGAGACCCACAAGAGGACCAAGCCACTCAACTGTCACATAAATGCAGAGGGCCTTGTCCAGTCTCATGAAGGATCACTGCTTATCAGTTCAGTCTCTGGAAGACCCTATGAACCCAGGTTAGTTGATTGTATATGCCTTAAGAGCCTCCCTTTTAAGCTTCCCTAACTGGTCAGGTTATATGTATGTTGCCATGGGATTATCTTCTGGTACATTGTAAATATTTGTCCATCCTATTAGTTTAATAAAACACTTATTGGCCAAAAAGTAGACGGGAAGTATGGGTGGGGCTACCAGACTAAGAAAACTCTGGGAAGAAGAACGGAACAGAGCATAGATGCCAGAGGAAAGACTAGAATGCTGCTCTGAGAAAATATATCAAAACACATGACTAAATAAGAAGAATATTGGGTTGAGTTAAGATGCAAGAGCTAGCTAGGAATATTCCTGGGCCATAGGTCAATCAGCATGAAATTAATATAAGACTTTGTGTGTTTATTTGAAGCTATGTGGTAGTGGGGTTGTGAGCAGGTCTTATCCTCAGGGCTAGGCCAGAAAGGCAGGGCCAGAAACTCTTACAACAGTATGTTGTCTTGTGAGTGTATTTTCCATACTTCTTACTTGGGCTTTGCCTGGGTCTTTGTCTTTCTAGACAATGGTCAGTAGGTTTCTCTGTCTGTTGCTTGGCATTACCTCTATGCCAACTGCTTGAGCAGTATTAAGTCCAGCAGTATATTTGTCCAGATTCTTCAATATTGTGACCAAACAGTGACCCTTATTTTGACAACTTAGACAAAATAGTTAGTAGAAGTGTTAGAATAAAAAAAGCTAAGGATCTAAACTTCATATCAGACATATAAGGCACAATTGTAATCCCAGAGTTTAGGAGGCCAAGAACTGTTGTAAGTGCAGGCTACATAGTAAGACCCTGTCTTAAAACAAAATAAGCAAATACAAAAGCAAACCACACACATGTAAAAAGCAAAAAAAAACACAAAAAAAACAAAAGCAAAACAAAATAAACAAATAAAACCATTTCCAACAGTTGTATCAGGGAGCAAAGTAAACACTCCTATGCCTAGAGTTTAAACAGGGATGCTGTCGCCATGGTTACCCATAGCTAATCAACCATGTTCTCACTGTTGATGAGCTCTAACCCTCTGCTGATGTTTCTCTGGCACCTCTGCTCTTTCACTCCCCAGAGTTTTCTTAGTCTGGTAGCCCCTCCCACACTTTCTGTCTATCTTCTCACCAATCAGCTTTTTATTAAACCAGTAGTAGAGACAAATATTAACAATGGACAAGAACATATTCCCACAACATATCCCCTTTTTTCTTTTTAAAATAAAAACCCCAAATCTAATTTCCATTGTATACTTTTTAAAAACCATTATCAATAACATCTTGTAACCAACACTGTAAACAAAGGCAAACATTCATAATCCATTTTTGGGAAATGTGGGCATAGTGTTCTAGGCTACTTCCTGCTTAGTGAAGGTGCTGGTAATACTATTGAGACCCAAAGAAAAAATTAGGATTATGGACAAGTCTTTAGTGGAATAGTCTATAAGGCTGTGCCATCTCAGCCAGTCTCCTTAAAGCTGTTTTGAGTACAGAGCTCTGAAGAAACTGCAATAGAGATGCTCTGAAATTCTGGGTTATCTGTTTCCATCAGAGACTTTTCGGGGGATCTTCCTCAATCAAACCTTATTTTCTTTAGCCAGGAGTAAGTCCACAGTCTCTCATTTTCTATGGAAATAGAAAGAAAACCTTTTCTCCAAAGTAGCATATTTTTTTCCTTTCAATTTTAAAATCAACTCATTTACAAAATATATAAATTGGATTAATCTAGCAACATTTATAATCAAATGTCTTATAGAAGTTTTACTTCATTTTCAGTCAAAAAACTTAAAGACAAGACAATAATATACAGTATCCAGACATTCTTTATATTTTCCATCTTTATGTGGCTTATTACTATTTTTTTTTTACTCCATTTCTTTTCTAAGGGCTTTATCCATCTCTTTCCCTTTTTTATTTTTCTCTCAAGCCTATGTATATTTTTAAACACATTCTAAACCATTTAGAGGTTTTTTAAATCTGTCTCTACTGTATATCTCTTATCTTTTTATGCTTCTGACCATACCGTTGCTAGAATAGGGTGGCTGACTCCATCCAGCTCCCTCTATTTCTTTGTGTTTCTCATCACATCTTTAATCTGTCAAGGTGTGGCTAAAGATTAAAAGTACCACTATGGTGGCTGGCTAGCTCTACCCAGCTCCTAGACTAGTTTCATCAAGTTCAGCTTTTTAGCAGTGGTATTGGCCAGACCCACAATTACCACTCTGGGGAACTTTAGGGTCCATATAACCACCAAGTAAAGCACTGCCATATGCTGCTCATGAACTCCATTTAAGTATTTGGCAGCAGGGCTTTTTAAAAGACTCGCAAGTGTTTTGCCGCTAACACTGAGTCAGGAAGCCTCTCCTAAAAAAGCTGTCAAACAGAGCTCTCCCAAGAAACTGCTGCTGCTACTAAGAAGAAGTATTTGATTCAGTTCCCTTTTTGCTTATACACACAGAAAGCTTAAATCCATCACATTCAGCCGTTGCTTACATTGAGGCTCCTGTGACACTTTAGTAACTGGCCTTGTTACAGCCTGTTGTTTTTTAGCCCAAGCCCACATGCCACTCCAAGGCATCATCTCTGTATCATGGCTCACATATGAGACATGACTCAGAAGCTGTTCTCGGCTCCAATTCTGTGCTCTAAAACCCCTTTTAAGGCTTTATGTGAGTGCGTATACTCCACGTTGGTGTGCCAATATAAGCTAACAGAATGACGATCTTACCTTCAGTGAAAAAGGTCAGAAACATAATTACAGGATGAACAAACAACTGCTCTGGTGTTTCTCTGGACAGCTCTCAGAATGATTAACCTGATTCCAATCAGACAGAGTGACCTCCATTAGCCAGATAGTGAGGGCACAAACAGGTTGTGTGTCTTTATTTCCTGGACAATTACTCAGGCTACTTCCTCCTGACAGGACTAGGAAAGACCTGAAAGCTTTTATGGCACCAGTCAGCAAAGTGTCTGGAACAACACCTTTCCCCTATTAGGAGTAAGTTGTCAGTCTGTGGCGATGAACAGAAGACACACTGATGTATTTATAACAAGGATCAGAGTCATCCTGTCTCCTCACAAACTGTAGTCACATGCTGCTTATAGGATGGATTCACCAAAGAGAAGACACAGCCCGAGAGCCACTGTTATGCTGTCTGTAGTGGCTAGGCAGGCTCGGACTAGTTTCAACACTCCTTCTTAGAAATAAAAATGCTAGCAGTTTCTAACATTGCCCCTGAGGATGACTACAGAGAAGATGTATGCAGTCCTCACAGGCTCTGAACATAGTCTGGAGAGTGGTCTGGATTTTTCACGTCTGTATTATCACACACAGACCAGAATCCATGGGACACAGGCTACTATGGCTTGATGCCCCCTTGAAGCTGGAACCCTATCAGAACACATCCTTCCATAGAGCTAGCTGGTATAGCTGTCAGTTCCACCATGTAGACATAGTTGGTAGCAGCACCATGACACCACAGAGAGCCCCAAACCCTGGCTTTCTCCTCCAGAACACACGTGGCCTTGCTCAGAATTGGGGCTGACATATAGCCAGTGACCTCTGTGTACCTACACCTGGCTGACAGCTACCCAAATATCAACTTATTCCTCCAAAGAGCTCTCCTTATTATTCCTGCTGTTCTAAGCATCTAGGCACATACTCAGATCCTGCCCAATATCCCCCAGGGCCAGTCCCACCCACCTACTAAAAGCATCTCACATAGACAGCTGTCCATCTTTGCCTATCTATACGTGGTTTTAGTGAAGCAATCAGCCAAAAGCAGCTGGGCTAGGGTTCATGGGTTCCCTCTGTTTTCTGCTTTTCTTTTTCCCAATAGGCATGATATGTTTGTGTATGTGTGTATGTTTACATTGAGGGCACATGTGTGTGTGTGTGAGGGGAGTACATGAGTGTGTGTAAAGGACCTAGGCTGCTGTCAGGAATCTTTCTTGATCACCCTTCCAGCTTAATCACTGAGGCAGGATTTCACAATCAAACCCAGAGTGTACTGATATGGCTAATTTCTCTAGTCAGCTTTCTCTGAGAATCCTGTTTTCATCTTCTGGAGTTTGAATTCTAGTGCCATGGTGCCAAGCTGGCAGTTATGTGGATTCTGAGGCTATGCACTATACTACTCATGCTTGGAGCAATCTCTCTGGACTCAGGTTTTCTTGTCTGAAAAAGACTTTATTTTATCTTCATTTCTGAAGGACAGTTTGCTGGGCAAGAGTTCTTGGCTGGAATTTTGTTTTGCTGCAGTGCTCCTGACTGGAATGTTCCATTATCTCTTGGCCTTTAAGTTTCCTACTGAGAACTCTACTGTAGTGCAATGAGAATCTGTTATGTGTGATTTGGCATTTTTCTTTCTACATTTGGAAATCTCTGCATTTGATACCTTGATTATAATATGCTTTGGAAAGGGTCTTGGCTTGAGTCTAATGGGAGTCTTTGCCTTTCATGGATCTGGTTATCACTTCCATTCCTGGTACTTGGGAAGTTTCCAAATGCTCACAGACTATACCAATGTACAAATATATTTAAAATATACTTTCTATGACTCTCTCCTTTTCTTCGCCCCTTGCAGCTTATATAAAGGTACTATTTGTTTGCTGATGCCCTATGGATCCTATAGGTTTTCTTCATTCATTTTCATCCCATTCCACTTTTCCTCTCAGTAGGTAAAATAAAAGGCTTGCATTCAAGTTCAGAAATTGACTCCTCGGCTTGGTGCAGCCTGTCCTGTGTTTGTGTCTCGAGGCTCCCCTTCCAGAGCTCTGTGTGTGAAGGGCTTAGGTCTCAGCTTACAGCACCAAGGAGAGGTAAAGGAGCCTTTAGGACTTAGGGACTAGTGTGAGGTGTTAGGTCCTCAGGGATTCCCTGTTTTCTTCTTCTCTGCTTCACGCCCTGGCCATGAAGTGAGTGGCTCTGTTCCTATTTGCGCTTCTTCCTCATCTGCTGTCACACCCAGGCAGAATCAGCAAGAACATGTCATGGAGCGGGTCTTCAAAGCTGTGAGCCAAAGAAACCTTTTATCTTTATAAATTCATCATCTGAGGTATTGGCAGTGGTAACATAAACCAACACAAGTTTCTGGAGAACTTTAAATGAAATTTTTAGACAGAAAACCTCACAGTTTAGTATTATTAATTTTATGACAGCTGAGAAAAAGAAATGGAGAGGGCTGGGGAATAGAGAAGAAAAAGCATATGGTCCTGACTTTCAGATATGAAAGCACACCCCAACTTCTAGTTTCTGTTGCACACCTCTAAAGCGAGCAGCCTGAAGAAGAGTATAAGAACACTGGAATCCATGTGTAGATGGCACATGAGTCCCAGGCTACCACTTGTCGTATACCTGAACCCACATGTGAGCAATCATTTGCCTTGTTACTTTCTTGTGATTGACTAATTAAACTTTTATTCTGTTATTTCAATGGAGTAAGGACAAACAAAAACATTAGCCTGATGCTCGTGGTGCTGTTTTGCTAATCTGAAGCCAATACATCTGGCAGATATTCCACAATGCATTATGTGTTTCCATGTGCTATTGTGCAGCAGAAATACATATACAGTTTCACAGCTTTTCCTAAGAGAAGCTCAGTGATTCTGGAAGGGGCTAGCTGGCTGGTTCAACACAGAGAATATGGAAACAGGGGTTATGCAATGACATTTAACACCAATACAATGACACTAACATCCACAGCTTTCAAATAAAGTCCAGTACTTCATTGGTACAGTATGTGAGAAGAGGTCAGTAGAGGTCACCTTATCTTCAGTGGTGATGCCATCCATGCCAGTCCTTGGCATCACTCTTACTAGTAAGAACACAGCATGCTTAGGTATGCCTCTGGGGATCTTTAATAGTTATTTTCAAAATCTGAGATATTTCTGCTACTCTCATAAATTCATGAGTCACAAATCACCCCCAGCTCTTCTTTGCTCCTCTCAGCATTTCCTTGAACTAACTACCACACAACTTATTTTCCATACCTTATGAAGCACTGTTGTGCTTCTCACCAATGCAACTAAAAATATCAGATATTCATCTCTGTCTTTCCTTGTCTCAAGATCTGTCAATCAGGAGCAGAAACACATGAAACCAAAACTAGTGGTGCATTATGAAGGTCCATGAGTCACGTGATGAACCAAGGAGTTTCTGCTGGGGGTTGGGCTGGCCAGCAGTCACTACATTTGGTTTCCAGAGAAGCAACATGAGTGAACCCATAGGTGACACTGAAGGTCTAGTGTAGGGGTGCCTGTGATGTGCACACCCAAATGGCGTGTGGGTCTAGTGTAGGGGTGCCTGTGATGTGCACACCCAAATGGCGTGTGGGTCTAGTGTAGGGGTGCCTGTGATGTGCACACCCAAATGGCGTGTGGGTCTAGTGTAGGGGTGCCTGTGATGTGCA